>JANJPG010000342.1:0-11481 GCA_030407185.1 Lipomyces yarrowii
TCCACCACATAGTGTCCCGCTCTCTACTCTGGGTGCTCGTGTTGTCGATGACGGGGCTCTTGGATATTACCCGTCAATAAGTGTTTATCAAGGAGGTGTAGCTCAGTTTAATTTTGGTCCAGACTTTGACTGTTTCCCAGCCGAGTTGCGCCATGACGCAAGTTCGTCAGCTGCTTTACATGAGAGAGTTAGACCTATGTGTGAGCGATACGATGAGCAGATCGCTGAAGATGTTGTGTGGGATATAGTGGACGAAGTGGACATCGGCCAGAATTCCGATGACTTGGGCGGCAACGGGGAGATGGCCGTCGAAGGATAAGTCGCCCTTGCATGTAACGTGAGTCATTTCGAGTTTGTACAATAGTGTACTTGTAGATCAGGGACCCTAAGGAGAAATGCCGTTTTAATCTCAAATGTCCTGGCAATACCTATCTGCATCCGGCTTGTGATTCGGTGTCCTGCAAAGGCTGTATGCGGTTCGTAGCTGTATCGAGCTTATCCGAGAGAAATTTCAACGAACAATGAGTCGGTACTGCCAGCAAGGGCATATAATATTAACCCTCTGCGACTAGCAGCTTGATGGCCGCGAATCATACTTCACAGGTCAGCTCGCATTTTGAGTGGTCATTGGGCTCACCCCGAGCATGTCCTACATGATCAGTAACACAGAAATGCAACAGCCAGGGAGATTTTGGCATCCGGTCTGTCACTTCAACTAAATTTCTAATTATTTGCTGGATACTGATCTGCATTACGTTATCTGAGAAACTTGAATTTCAAAGCCGGACTGTACAGTAGAATTATGATCTCCATTCGGGATTGACTTTCAATTGCTAATTAATCAGCACTCGGCAGTTTACTTAACGTAGTGATAAATGGGGGCTGACTGATTGGCAATTAATTTACAGTGATGATCATTAGAAAAACCGGCGACCTTGCTTAAACAAAAATGTTACATAGAGAATTTTGACAAGCAACAATAATTCGACACAAGCACATATCTAAACTAAAAAAGAACTTTTTTGATTTCTTTGGTTTATTCAAGGTCCTTCTTGAGTGTGCCCATGAATGCGCTCTTCTCGGCCGGAGTCTGGAAGCGACCTTTGCCAAACTTGGACGCAGTGTCGATCCACTTGAGCGAGACGTTCTCGAGGGCCCAACGGGCGGTATGTGTTCGGAGAGACTTTCGGAGAGTGATAACACGCTTCTTGACACCAGGTATGGAACCCTTGATGATAAGGAAATCGTTCTTCACTTCACCATATCTTACAAAGCCGCCCATAGGAGTAATGGTCTTCTCGGTGCGGTCGAATTCTGTGGAGGCGTTGGCATTGTCGTCACCCTTGCCAATGCGGTAAACCTTGTGGTTGACCGAGGTACGATGGTGGTAACCGTCCTGACCGGCGCGAGCAACAGTCCATTGGACGTGAGCAGGATGCCAGGCACCGATACAAGCAACCTTTCGGAGACCACGATGAGTCTTACGTGGAAGCTTCTTGGTACCCCATCGAGCAGTTACACCCTCGTATCCGTGACCCTTCGTTACGGCAATGGCATCAATAATCTCATCCTGTTCAAAGACGGAGGAAACGTCGATCTCCCTCTCGAAGTGCTCCTTGGCCCAGTCGACTTTGTCAGAAATGGAACCACCATTGACCTGGATCTCAAGAAGGTGCGCCTTCTTCTGCGAGAGAGGGGTCTTACGGATCTGAGTGTGGGCGAGAACACGGACAACAGTAGCGTACTTCTTGATGCGCTCGAGCTCACGGCCGATACTGGCGCCATCATCGGCATACTTCTTGGTGTATTTGGTGAATGCCTTCTTCTTGCTGTGATACCAGTTTTTGTAGAATCGTCTCTTCACTTCTTCGGACAAGTGCTCGGCCCAGACGGTGGTCAACGATCGCAGGCCACGTGGTGACTCAATGTATCCAACAACACCAACAACGACTAACAGGGTGTTAATATCATTTGTTACTTTCAGACAACAGCCGCTACGCGGAAGAAACGAATTGAACATACCCATTGGTGGGGTGTCTACAACTGTAACAGCCTCAACAATCTCACGCTTGTTCATTTTTGATCCGGGACGGTCGAGGTCTCGGACGACAGTGGTCATACCAGCCTGAACAAATAGCAGTTAGCATACACCCTTAGATATGCAAAAGTACAACGAAATAGCCCCAGCTCTTGACTGCACAACTATTCCTGCGATTCCATTGAACGTTCTGAAACTGACCTTGTAACCAAGGAAGGCGGTGAGGTGTACTGGCTTAGACTTGTCGTCTGTGGGAAATGACTTGACTTTTCCACGGTGACGAGCCGCCCGCTTTCGGGGCAAGAATCCCAAGGATCCGTGTCTGGGTTCTTCGTACTTTCTGTGCGACATTACTTCAGGTCCTATTACTGACAAATGCTGGACGAAATGCGGTCGGCTGATAAAGAGTAAAAGAGACGAAAGTGAGGTGACCCAATTCTCTGAACCTTCAACGATGGCCTAATGTGTCGCTGGTTTGTTCGGCGCCCCGGATATTTCTTAGGTCCCTGCCCTTGCAAGTGTTGTGACTGCTTTTGTCAAAGCCCTAGTCAACTCAATCCAGCGAGCTAGGGCATGCACTGAGCCGCACGGTCCCTTGAGGGATAGGGTATTAGCGTATTATGGATCTTTGGTCGTTTGCGGTAAAGGGTAAACAAATGCATCGCTTGTTGCACATTGCTCGAGATATGTCTAAAACTTGATACTAAGAATCGCATGGTGATATTATTTCTGTTTAATTGCAGCTAGCCATGCAATGACGCCATTATCTACTGACGGGATGCCCACGCTGGTCGGAGATATTATTTGCTGTGACATGGCTGACGCGTCCAACGACTTTGGATGTACCCGAAACATTGAGCCATCTGGGGATAAGTTATGGAATGGGACTGTGGGTGACTTTTGAGCTTTTGCAATTTATATGGTGTTAATTGTCCCTCAGAGTGACATATCAAATTATGGCATAGTGCCTTACGACAAACATGTGATTATCATCGACGAGTCGCCTGTGCGCGTGGTAGAATCGTCGATGAAGTTTGAGGAACCTGGAAGGAGAGTCTCGGACTACAAATGCAATATGTATATCTCCAGAAATTTTTGATTATATTTTACGGTTGCTAATTGCTAATTACCCAAGAATGGAGTCGTTTGCTAGGTCAGCAACTGATGTCGATACTGATGACGACGACGTCGTTGTAGTTGATGTTGGTTTAGGACTGCCGCCAATACCGAAGCAACCATCCTCATCTCACGCTGACACGCCACTAATATCGTCACCACTCATCACACAGCCGCGCCGGCTTGACAGTATTGCAAATGCGGAGCCTCCGCCTAACCCACAGGAACCATTACGAGACGATAAGGCTGTGGACAGAGGCTACACTGGTATTATAGCGACGTCTGATAGAAGCGCATCGTTGGCCGGGACTGTGGGATCGTATTCGGCGACTGCTTGCCGTTCGTTTTCAACTCCAATGCGTAACTTTGGAGAACAGAGCCTCGAGCGAAGTCTGGACTCCGGTTCCGACGGCGAAGACGATTTAGCTGTGTCGGATGTTCAAAGGTTCTTAGACAAATTCAGCACAATTTCGGCTCGAGAGTCTTCAAGTGTTCAGTTAGCCACCGCCCAAACGTCACTCCCAGAAAGTAGGAAATCAAGCAACTACGAATCAGGTGCAAAGTCTACGTCGGGTATGCTTGCATCTATTGCAGCATCGAAGCAAGCGCACAGGGCTGCGTCCGCAGTTTTACCAATTTCGTTTACAAATATTGAAGTGGAGGACCTGATCGAAATGTCATCGTCTTCACCAGTTAGCAATACGACTACTATGTTATTAAAACGAAAAGCGAACGATATAGACAACGTTCCCTCAACACGTAACTATTCTGCAAACACAAGGTCAATATTGGATAAGTTGGACTCATTTAATGTTGATAAATTTACACAACAACATAAAAATGAGGCGGGCAAGGAAACTATGAATCCAATAGCAGGCGGATGCACTAACGAAGATGAATCTCCTAAGAGATGTAAGGCTAATCGAAGGAATCAGCAAGAGAATAAGGTAAATGGACGGAAGCAAACTTCCGAAGTAGTGCCGGTATGTTTGAGTTTTATACTGGACTATAAGACTCATTAACATATATGCAGACCGCAAAGAAGAGAGCCATTCGTGAGAAGGAAGCGGAGCGGGAGCAAAAGCGTAAGGAGAAGGAGCACATAGGTCTCGAGAGACAACGCCAGCATGAACTCGCCGCCGTGAATAAATTGAAGATGTCAAAGAAAGATACTTGCGCAGAAATGATCGTCGACATTGACGCAGGCTTTGCCAAGACCGTCGGTGGACAGAAACTACTATCTATCCTTGTGCCTTTAGGTATTGAAGTTTCAACATCCTGGACTAGTCCGACCGGAAACATGATTAAATGGAGGCGGAAGGTTAAGGCAGAGTACAACGATGCGCTGGGATTGTTTGTGCCGATTCCCGAAGAGATCCGAAAGGAATGTTTCGTTTTGATTGTGCTTACGGGGGTCGAATTCGTGGATATGGTCATCGAAAATCAGTTGGCAGAGAATGTCACTTCCATTCGTCGGATATACCCAGACCTTAAATTGATCTGTATGATTGAAGGTTTGAACAGCTTCTTCAAAAAGATGGCTACTCAGACGCAAAGAGAGTTTAATAACATGGTGCAAGATGCTCTGGGGAACTCTCAGAGCCGGACCAAGGCTCCGCGTAACGAAGAAGGAGACCTATTTGTGAAAATGCAAAAGACATATAACCACAGGCAGCATGCAGACGTGGTTGACGACGCATTAATCATGCTCCAAGTGGTGTATGATTGTTTGGTGTTCCATTCGACTACTTCTCTTGATAGCGCCGAGTGGATCGCCATAATGACACAGGATATCGGAACAATTCCATACAAGAACGCGCGGTTGAACATTCACGAGACAATATGCATGGAGTCAGGGCAGGTCAAGGCGGGCACCACTACCAAAGACACATTTAGCCAAACCCTGCGTCAGGTTAAGTACGTTACACCAGGCCTGTCAAAAGGTATTTCAGACAGGTATGGCACTATCAACGACATGATGAAAACACTGGATAGTCGAGGTTCGAATGCATTTTTAGCGATTGGGGGGGAAGCGTCGAATAGGAGGATCGGACAAACCTTGGCGAATAACCTAGAGTTCATATTTTCTTCCACCGATCCGAATGCCTTCGTACCGTAGGCAGGGTGAAAACCAGGACCTACATGCCATATCTTTCCCTGTGGTGCCAGATTAGTTGATGTTGGAGTCAGGGGTCATTTTCATGTATGAACGATATCATAATATAACGGAAGCGTAAAAATGACCGGTTCAATACTAAAGGTGATTCTTTTGATGCACATAGCTGTTGGTAGCAAATCGGATAGGCAGATCCATAAGTCTGTTACGCTAAGGACTATCAAATCCATAAATGCTACAGTTTACAAATCCGCTACCTACAAATGCTGGTAAGAAGTGTGGTATTGACTCTGCGAAGCGTAAATTGTATAGGGCACGTATCTATGCATCGTAGCTTTCGGCGCAATGAAGCAAATCCATAAGAAGCAATTAACGTGCCTTTAAGATTTGGCTTGAGTCTCACTGCAGTTAGACAAGGCGAAGTGTCAATTGATAGTTCTACACTAATTATAGGGCTTTTCCGAATATTCGATTCTGCGGATATTATTCGTGGTGTGATCCGGCCGGCAACGAATAAAATCGCGAATATTAATTATATTATTCGACGAATATTCGTTATTCGCATACCCTGAAAGTCTGAATCTCATAAACAGTGCTGACAATTTATTAGAGCGATTTAAGCCACACTTACTACTTCAGAGCTTGAAATGGAGGCTACTTTGGCTCTTTGAAGCGGCGAAATTTAATTTGCTGATGGAGACTGTAAACTTACTCTTGAGCACGTGCTCAGCTGTGAATTTCGGCGAATAATAATTATTCGACGAATAACGAATATTATTCGCACTGCTCAAGAAAAGTAGTCGAATATTATTCGCTGTGGTTGGGATTTGCGAATAACGAATACGAATAACCGTGATTGGTGCGAATATTCGTATTCGGCGGAGCGACCCTAGTTAGTTAGACTGGACTGGGCCCTTCAATTGACGTTGAACCGTGAGGCTCGGGCGACGAGTCGAGACTAGTTTCAAAATTTAAGACTCATAATACGACTCCCAGTCTCCACACAAATATTACCAGCTCAACGGCAAATCTGGTCTAACTGGTAATCACACGATATAGAATTGATCATGGCTCCGAGGCCACGTTATGGTATGTGTTTTAATGTATATACTGCCTGCAATCGCAGACTGACAAATTATATCGGGTGAAGCTGAAAACCCGTTTGAGAGGCTTGTCAATGGACAGGAGATTGCAGTTATTCCAGAGTATATATTAGAATCAGGCACTACAATAAGGAATTTTCCAGTTGCGTATAAGACATGGGGTACACTTAATGACGAGAAGAACAATGTCATGGTAATATGTCACGCACTTACAGGTTCCTCTGACGTTGCTGATTGGTACGAGCATTTTGTTTCCTAGACTCTTGAAATTGGCTCTCTTTGTTTCTGACAACGTCACTATAGGTGGGGTCCACTAATAGGACCCGGCAGGGCGTTTGACACTTCGAGATTCTTCGTTGTGTGTATGAATTCGCTCGGGTCGCCATATGGTTCAGCTTCGCCTTGCACGATCAACCCCGATACTGGTGCGAGATATGGTCCTGAATTTCCGCTTGTCACAATTCGCGATGACGTTAGGTATGGCTTGGCATATAATGTTTGATTGCAGTGGCAGCAACGTATACTAAAGTCGATTAAGGATTCACCGGTTAATCCTCGACGACCTAGGAGTTAGTCAGATTGCTGTTGTGGTTGGCGGGTCTATGGGTGGCATGCTTGTTTTGGAATACGCATTTTTTGGAACCGAGTATGTCCGGTCAATAGTGCCATTGGCGACTTCTGCGCGACACAGTGCGTGGTGCATTTCTTGGGGTGAGGCTCAGCGGCAGTGCATATATTCTGACCCCAAATATGGTAAGTGGAAAAGCAAACACAAGGTAATGTCTGCTAATAGTGCATGTAGGGGATGGCTATTATGCATTCGACGATGTGAGTAATTCAACTGATCCTGTTTGGCAAGCATTATCACTAACATTTGAAAAGCCACCAAGTAGTGGTCTCACCGCGGCCCGCATGTCAGCGCTACTGACATACAGGTCACGCGAGAGCTTTGAAAGCAAATTTGGTCGAAACACACCAGATCCCACCAGGCACAGGACCATGGTCGCACCACAACGTCAGCCGGAAAACATATTAGAAGAAAACTGGGCTGTGCACAACGAAGGCTTCAAGCTTGGCAAGAAATTAGCATCGTCGGGCACGTCGGGCACGCCGACGCCAGAATCGGAGAACCCGCCGGCGCTGACTCATACGTCGTCGTCGACGTCTTTGAACGGGACTAAACGCCCTCAGACGTTCTTCACGGCGCAGAATTACCTGCGGTATCAGGGCGAGAAGTTTGTGAAGCGGTTTGACGCAAATTGTTATATTGCTATCACTAGGAAACTTGATACTCACGATATTTCGAGAGATCGCGACGGGGACGTACGTCATGCGCTGTCGACTCTCAAGCAACCAGCACTTGTGATTGGCATTGAGTCCGATCGATTGTTTACTTTTGCCGAGCAGCAGGAGATAGCAACTTGCATGCCTAACGCCAGATTAGCGAAGATCGACTCTCTTGAGGGACACGATGCGTTCTTGCTGGAATTCGCAGAGGTTAACAGACTAGTGGTGGAGTTTTTCAAAGACGTACTACCAGACATCATGGAGAGGGCCGGTGCACCATTGCTGAACTACGAGGAAGAAGTCGATGCAGTTCGGCAGAGTAGTACGGTTGGCGAGGTGGAAGATATTGTGAACTGGTAGAATTGCCAGCCAGTATCGAATTGTTATTTTTTTTGGTTCAGGATTTGCACAAGCAAGAGGAGTTGTGATATTGGGATATTATCATATAAGATTGATGTTCTATCAGCACGCGGCGGAGTACCAAAATCATAGCATGCATTTTGTTGGTACCACTAATATACGATCTATATTACAAGCCTTGATCGATCCAAGTTATTATACAACAAAATTTACAGAGAATGCTTATGTTTTTCCTTTTTTGCGTTGCAGCTCCTCCCATTCCTTGTCTAGCTGCCAGCCAGCTTTATAATTCTCTCGAATATGCAGAAATTTGCATGAATCACCATAACCGCAAAACCCGGTCTGCTTATAATCCTTGCAGACATCTGGTTGATAATCCGTCACAGTAGAACTCCTAATATTCGACGGCGCTTTGACTGGGCCGATTTTTTTTGCCAAAGTCTCACGTGGGGTAATGAATTTTTTGTAATTGGCCATGCCGGTATACACGCCGTCCTTTCCCTTCTCTGTATCCTCCTTGCTCTCAGTATTATCCGACGGTTTTTTCTTCCCCAATAAAAATTCTTCGTCGAACATGGCGGATGTCTTTGTCACATCTGTCAGATTCGAAACCGACGTCGACCCTGACGATTTATGTTCGACCGTGCCAACTATATCCGCCGCCCCCGATTTTGCATTTGATTCGCGCCTTGACAGCCCATTCGACGTACTTGTGATCGTATCTGAAATGCCTCCTGCTCGTTTCCGTTTCTTGGATAAGGCGGTGGCGGCTGTGGTTGTCGATGTTCTTGCCCCTGACTTCCCAGCATCAGAATCGTCGGACCGGTCAGATGATGACGGCGATGGTGAACGTAGATCAGGATCGGGAGCGTCGCGACGCCTGCGCGCTTTGGCGAATTTGGCAGAAGACGGCTTTTTGAAGAACGGGACGGTGCTGTTACTTGACATTATTGGTCTTTGCTTCCAAATTGGCGTAGATGTGGATCGTGGAGGAGATCAGGAGGAGGAGAAATCATATCTTAGTTGCCATGCGAGAGGTGTGGCTTACAAATGTGGCGGCGCTGTCGTCGTGGCTGTAAGACCAGGTGGCGTTACATTTATGGCGAAAGTGTGAGCTAAACCCGGCGATGACTAAAGTTTAATAGGTTACCCCGTTTTGCAATCTTATCCACGACATTATTTTAGGACTGGATGATAGAAGAACATGAACATGCCTTATTAGATGGGAAGGCGAAAATGAATTCCAAGTACTAGAAATTTTTCGTTTATGATGATGTCGCGGAATTGTAATAGAGCGTAAATGCGGCAGCCTGACACCCGCCCGCGCAGTAGACACAGCCGAGAGGAGGATTAACAATAGCAGTATTTCATCCGAGTCGGCCCGTCACGATGTTGCTAGGGACAGTCGCAAGTCTATGCGTCCACAGTGACAGTTCAGAGGCGAGTAGATTTTATTCTACCAGCGCTACGTCTAAAGAGGATAGACACAATACTCCCCCCACACTACACTCGTTCAATAAGGACTCCATCGTCAGAACCCAATGCAATTCCATCGGCAGCCACTGGACCTCCCTTCAATCCCAGTTCTCGAATATTACAGCACAATTAGTACGGATAAAATGGATAGACAGCTCTGAATGAATACCTTGTAGTTGGTATAAGGCGCATGACCAGGCATAAACAAGCGACTATCGCCGTGACTATCTGCTGGCTCGTCTGATGAATCAGATTACTAGTACAGGACTTGGATTATATCGGGCCACAATCACCTAGTGAAAACCAGCAGCAGCACTTGCAAATATCGACAGAAAGTAGAATTGAATGTCTTCAGTATCACCAAAACTCTCTTTTTGTGTTCTCAGATGCAACGGCTCTAAATTAGATGCTGCATTTCAAATTTGGCTTTTGTGAATTCGTCATCAGACATATTTTTGATATTGTGTGCAAACTATTATGTCCGCTCCGATCTCTGTTCTGAAAATGTCATTGCATTTGGGTATGTACTCTGATTCGAGATCAGTATATACATGCTCGAATTATTCAGTGAAGTTCTTCGTCATGCAGGCTATACTAGTCAGTACGCACGAACACTAGGCCGACGTAAAGAGACTTACCATAAAGCTGCACACAGTAAACGATTAGAAGTATATTGAGCAGGAAGTAAACGAACAAGCGTGTAGTTACTCATTTGTTACGTCATCACAGCAACCAGCCAATTACGCCATAGCGAGGTTGTTCGCACCGTAAACCCTACACATTTGGAAACCCTACCCGCCTACTCAAGGTGGCCTATAAATCAAATGGTCGCGCCTCTTTTTGAATTTTTTTTTTTTTCTTTTTTTCTTTAAGACAGAAAGTCAGCATCAATTCTTATATGGCTCTTGCCTTTTACCAGAGCCATCAGGGTACTGCTTTCAAATGTCTTTGTATATGTTTTTGGAACCTTTCAGAAAATCTTCATGAGGTTTTCCTTGTAGCCGGTGTTGACGTGAGCTTTATTAGCTCGGGGGCGCGAAAGTGGTGGTTGTAGCAAGAAATATAATGAGCGTTAATATATTAGGACAACCAACAATATGTTTCTAGATCATTTTATGCCCTTTACTCGTCCCAAAGTAAAAACAGAAACTAAACTACGTAATAATATTTCTCGATCATGACCTGAATTGTTGACAATTTGAGCGTCTCAGACGTACTGTTGCCGAAAGGAGAAACGTATCCGGCGTTGGGGTCCCCGTCGAGTTCGCGATGGAAGTTGGTCATAAGGCGTAGCACTTTGCTATCGATACTTTGTATGCCTGCTCAACCTCACGCTGCAGTCGCACATGACCCGTTAGTAATATCACGATGGCAAGATAGAATTCTGATCACGCAATCAGATTCCTAAGAAAGAAGACTGCGGAGTTGCAAATTTAACGGTTCGAACAAGCTGTTTTGAGGCTTGTGGAACCAGCCGCAGTTGCAATCACCAAAATTACGCCAGACACAAAAATGTCAGCTCACATTTCAACAGCGAAACAACAGCAAATCCATTTGATTAGGCATTAATTATATCATACAACCTGCAACTGCTGACGAATGACATTGACGGACCGGGCCAGATGGGAAGACCCGGGTAACTGGAGTGGTGCTTGCCCGTGGGGTCTCTATTGGGCGAAAAGGCTTGTTTCGCCCCATGAGGCGTATGCAGCCGCAGCTGGCGCATATCAGGGCCCATCCGCAAAACAACTGCAAGAGTTAGTGTGCTAACTGTCATATTCCGCGACCGTGTCTCGTCCGCGTTCTTCGGAGGTTCGTGATCCAAAAGTAACCAAAAGCGAACCGGGTCTGTGCTCCTTGTTCTAGTGTCTGGCGAGGGCAGCGAGTTGCCATCCACCAGGGACCCGAACTGATCCGCCGGCTTCTAGTCCGTATATCTTAATGGCCACCTATCGATGCTGCTCGTCTGACGCAATCCCTCTTTT
>JANJPG010000343.1:0-11471 GCA_030407185.1 Lipomyces yarrowii
ACTGCTAGGAATCAGGTTGTTCCGGGCACTCCTCAAGGCTTTTCAATCTGCTTATTGTCGGTTGGCAACATAAAACCCGACTTAAGCCAATCAAAGCCTTCATCCCAATTATCCCAAAACTGGAGTTTACTAAGGTCGAGCGAAGGGTCGTCTTTTGCCGGAAGGCTTGACGCTGGCGAGTCAATATCCTGCGTACCAACATCTCTGATAGTCTCTTTAGAATGTGCTGCCGTTTGAGGCAGCAATTCTGGCGCGCCGTCGGTAACAGCGACATAGTCCGTCGGAACGTTGTCAACTCGAGGATCTAAGAAATCAGTATCGAAAGTAGTGTTCTCTAAATTCGCGCTTTCGAACGATTCCCTTGCACGAGCCTGAACTTGCTCTATCATGGCCAACCCACTTTCAACACCAATATCCGGCTTCATCAGTCGGTAGCATTCCAATGCTATGTTGATTATATCGAAATTTGTCATCACCTCATCCGTCCTTGATGGGTCTCGTAGAATGTCAAAGAGCAGAATTGCGCATGCAGTTTGCATAAACATGGTATTAAATCTCATTTTCTACAATAACCGTTAAACGACAGGGAGGAACAATAACAGCTATACACATACTTGTAGCATAGGATTCGACGAGTACGACCGAGCCAAAAGCAGTAAAAGGCCCCTTCCGGCATCAACAGCTCGACGGCATGCTTCTGGCAGAAACGAACGCTCTTGTACATGAGGCGGCGATATCAGTCCTTGCTCTGCATGCAGTTTTTCTTGTTTCCGGATGAGTGCATCTATCAGCAAGAATGGCCTGTACGTGAGAGTCTTGAATAAGTAGAAGTCTAAATAACCTTTAGGGATCCACTGGCAATAATCTAAGGCGCAAGAACACTTACGGCAGCCGATAACAAATGCGTCGGCGTGTAGCACAGCTCCTGGTTTTCCGAAATCCTCGAATCTCAAGTTCGATGGCAAATCAGCCTGATACTGAACCAGTTCGTCGTCAATAGCTCTCGCACTCTGCCAAATTTTCAGTACTGATGAATTATGTAGACCATAAATCAGTTTCGCTGATTTCATGCTAATTCGACCCAAAGGAGCCATATAGCTAAGAAAATCATTGTCTGGGAGAGAGACATCCAATTCGCTATCATTGAATGCCGACGGGCGACCAAGACTAATTGACAGCAGCCTATTGAATTCGATTAGGGACTGACTCAGTGAAGTTTAGCACCGATTCAACTCGCCTTTCAAAGGAGTACAACGACCATATGGTCACTCGTCGGTCCTCATTACTTATGGACGCATCTGAGCCATATTGCGAAAGCGATGGAAACTCCCTATGAAGACCACAAGCATATGCCAGACGTACAGCTTGCCCAGATAGATTATAAGCGCTGTTCATGTTCCCAGTCATGGCTTGAACATGGCTAAGAAGTAACAGCACCTTGACTCTGTCGGTACTTATTATTTCGCTAGTTGCCTTTACGATATCACTCGCTCGGTCGTACAGTAGATTACTCCATTCATTCTCGCCGTCAAGACTGGCCCCCGTAGCCAAAACGCAAAGTAGTCCTGCTTCGCTTTTACAAGAAGGTGTTTTGGAGCTGTACATAGAATCCAGCGCGATTTGCAGAGACGAAGCCGAATAGACTGGCATGACATAGCCGACTGTCTTTGAAAAATTGTCCAGAAATCTGGCAGCAGTACCCGGATCCAAAAATTTGACCGCACCTGCAGAGTGCTCGACCTCGAACTTTCGTTCCACATTCCAGCCCAAAAACAAGTCCCGGAAACCGTACTTTTTGATACCTTCAGGCACATCACCGACAGCATTCATCTCGATGGTTCCGGCATTTATCTCCTGGTGAATATGCTGAATGAATGAAAACGATGACGCGGGCCCGTAATAGATAAAGCTGTCGAGGCCAGGATTTCTGGCCCTTATGCCACCGTATACCGTAGACTGTATCGGGTTCTCCTGTGCTGCTTGTGATTGTTGCAATATAGGCGACTCAACCTTACGACGCTTATACTGCTCTGTCATAGGCGACAACTGGCTCGAGTCTGCATTACTCTTATCGTAGTCTTTGTAATAACATAATGCGCCACGCAGGCTGCATTGTCGACAACTGGGAGACAAACCGTCGCATTTGACCTTGCGACGACGACAGATCTGACATGCCCGTCTTGTTCGAAGACGAGGATATTCTGGTATCGGTGAGACTGTAGACACGACAGTTAGATATTTTGATTATCGCGACAGAACTATATATTTTCTAACCGGGTCGTTCGGTCGACATTTTGTAACCCTAAGACTGACGCTCTCGATTGACACCTGTTATCGAGTTCAGTGCCTTTGTTAAGCTGGTGTGAATCGTGATGTGTGCTGAATTGTAGCAGTCTCGGGAGTAATGGCAGCGTCAATAAACTCAAATGTCCCCTGAGCCATGAGTCAGAAGCGGCAGATTGTATATATTCAACTTTCCATAACTTATGCTTTTAGCCTAACTTAAGCTATTTATCCGGCTTAATTGATTATATTTTATGAGGCGCTTTTATGAATTCTCAATTGTGAGAGCCGTGATATTACGTTTTGCGCCTTGTCGATGTATTGTAAAAACGTCGGTGACAAAATTTTGTAGAATAATATACTTTCCTACCCTGCAAAGGAAATTTTCCCAGTCTCAGAGGTAGGCCAAAAGAAATCATATTCGGTTTAACGACACCACATCCTCTATGAGCACCGTCAAAATGAATGCTAGCAAAGAAAAGAAGCAGTCGAAGCGGAAACGTGACGACGATTTCGAGGAAATTGAAATTGACGTGGATTTACCAGAGCCGTTATCCAAGAAGGCGCAGCGGAATCAAAAGAAATCAAAGTCAAAGTCGACTTCAAATGATGGGCCCGCCAATATTAGCAAGCTAGCGACTACGGAGGGCGATGCCACAGAAAGTGCTGATACCAATAAGTCGCCGAAAAAGATAAAGCAAGTCTCAGATTATGGCATATGGATTGGAAATTTATCTTTCAACTTGAACAAAGATGACCTCAGACGATTTTTCGTTAACAAGTCTACCAATACCGAAGACTCATCCAGCGGCATTAAGAGTGAAGAGGTTGTACGAATACATATGCCGAAAAACCGTGGCGGTCAGAATAAAGGGTGCGTGGCGTAAACTGTTGTGCTTTCCTTAACAAACCTGCTGATCGTAATTTAGATACGCATACGTTGATTTCGGCACTGAAAGGGCGATGATTGATGCAATTGCTCTATCAGAGACCCCGTTTGAAGGCCGAAAAGTGTTAATTAAGGATGCCCGTGTTTTCGACGGTTCTCGTTCGTCAGCGAGTTCGGTAGCCAAACCAAAGTCGGGCAAGCCACCGACGAAGATTTTGTTCGTTGGCAACTTGCCTTTTGAAACCAAAGAGAGTCATTTGCAAGAAAAGTTCACAGTTCCTATTAAATCACGCCTAGCAAGTGATGATGGCACGGAATCGGAGAAAATTACTGAGACCATTCAGCCATTCCGGATCCGAATGGCTACCTTTCAAGATTCTGGAAACTGCAAAGGGTTTGCATTCATAGATTACGCCTCAAGTGACGAAGCAGAAAAGGTTTTAAGCGTTATAGGACCAAGCATAAAGATCCTAGGGCGAAAAGATGTCAAGGTCGAATTTGGCGAAGACAGGTCTTTCCGATGGAAGAATAAACAGGACGATGAGTCTCGCGAAATCGAGAGCGTCGAATTAGAGAAGAATGCGTCGTCCGTTGCAGAAGTGACCGACAAAGGCATTTCGAAGAGAAGCGAACGAGACTCAAGGCCGGGTCTGAGCCGGCAGATTGAGAGGAAGGCAAATAACACTAAACCGAAGTCATCCAAAGCTAGGATCACACCAGGGTTGGCGCTTGCCAATACCCAGCGCGCAAAGGTGTCGATCGTACCATCAGAGGGCAAGAAAATTGTGTTTACGGACTAAGTGATGTATAGATTTAAAATAAAACATTTATCCAAATGAGATATGATAGGAGTCAAATTCGTTTTCGTAGATCACAATAGTACAATGTGACGACATCAGTAAGATGACGGTACAAGCCAATAAATCCATATATAAATATCACATTGACAATGTTTGACATAAATCGTACAAGCCATATGCCCATCAAGCTGCGACAATTTCCTAGGTTTTTTGTCAATTCCTTACATGCCCATTCCCTGAGACATTCCAGCAAGACGAGCCTTCAATTGTGGATAGTTCTCAATCAGCTTGGCCTGTGTCTTGGCCGCTATGCATTCATGTTCATTAGCCAAGATTGATCCGATAGGTAGCACCGCCAAACTTACCTTCTATGTATGTAGCAGCTTGCGTAATCTCGGTCTCAGTCCGCGCCAGTTCTAATTGCTTCTCAAAGTAGACTAGGGCATCATCCATCCTATTCTGTGAGAGTACCAACTGCGCAAGTGTACCGACCGCGATGTCACTCTGGGGATCCACTATTTCATTGTTAGCCAGAATTGAAACGCCAGAATTGAAACGGCAACTGATCCAGAATACATACATAATAGCGCCTTCTTGCAGAGCTCTTCGGCATCCTGAACGGTGCCTTGCTTGTAGTGCCACAAAACGAATGCCTTGTTAATCAAAGGCAGGACATTGATCCCGCTGCTTTTTTGACTCTTTTCTAGTTCGAACGCCTGATCGAACTTCTCAATGGCATCTGAATATCGCTGTTGATCCATGAGAAGCTCTCCATAGTAGTTGAAAACATCAGGAGTCTTGTCAAAATTCTTGATACACCGTCTGAAGCCGGCCATTGCAGATGAAGTTGATCCAAGCTTGTACTGGGTAACAGCCAGCTGAATATGAGAATACACAAACTTCTTGTCCAAGTCAATTGATTTCTGATAATCCTTCGCCGCATCAGCAAACTCGGAGAGTAGGAAATGAATCTGCCCTCTATGATAGTAAATGTCCGGGGAAGTAGGGTCAAGAGCAATGGCAGAATCGAAATCGGCATTGCACTTGACTGGCTGCGCGAGGTCCATGAACAATAGCGCCCGCTTGACATAAGATTGGACACCGGGAGCGAGCTCGATGCTCTTATTCAAGTCTTCCATAGCACCCTGGTTATCAGCCATTAAAAATTTGAATGTTCCACGTAGGTCTAGTGCCAAGGCCATGTTCTCAGCCTCGAGCTCGACAGCTTTTGTAAAATCCTTGTAAGCTTCTTCGTACGACTCCACAGTCTTCAAATCCATGGCCTCTAATCCTAGCTTCAAATAATAATTGCCGGATCCTTCAGCTGCGGACGAAACCTCGGCCGGTATTGGTCGCTCATGGAAGGAATCGAGATATGAGGTGACGAATGCAATCGATGGTAATGCTCGCTTCTTTGTCTTTAGCAGTTCCTGCGCTCTCATTTCACCGCATTTCTGTAGAAGCCTGTCGATGGAAGCACTCAGAGGGTCGTTAGGGGAGCCGCTCAAAATACAAACCGCAGTATAGTCCACAATTGCATCGGGTAACTGCTCAAGCTTCTCATACGCATTCCCTCGGCGAGATAGTGCCTTTAGATACTCTGGCTCTAACGCAAGAGCTGCCGTAGCGTCCTCAACGACCTTGTCCCATCTTTCCTGCGCGCTGTAGCACGCTGCTCTGTTGGAGTAGAAAACGGCATCGGGACTCAATGAGATAGCATTGGTGTACAGTTCGATTGCCTTCTCGTAATTCTTTTTCTTGAATTCAACATTTCCAGCGTTCTTGTACTGTATCGAATATTCTTTCAAGATCTATCACTCTTGTTAGGCTTGCCTTGCTGCAAACATTGCCTATTGCGAATAATCTTCACATACCTCGGGTGTGACACCATTCAAAGCTTCGTCGCTAATATCCGGAAGCTCTGGCTTGTCTTCCTCAAGAGTTGGCTGTGCCACTGGCTTTGTCTCGGCGCTTGATTTTTCGTCGCCGCTGGATTCTTTTGCACCTGCCCACGGCTGTCAATACACTTTTATCGGACAAAACGGATAATAGCGAGATAATAATAACCTTCTTGCTTCTCCCTTTCCTTTTTTTGTTTTCTTTTCTCCTTTTTGGCTTTCTTCTTGTCACTGGCGCTCTTGGTCTCAGGGACCGCCGCGGACGGAGGGGACGGAGTGGACGATGGGGCACTAGGACCTAAGGGTTGCTTGTAGTAAACGTAGTAAACACCCGCGCCAGACACAACCACAAAAGTAGCCGCGCCGATAGTATATATTAGCGTCTTATTATCGGCAACAAATTTTGAAAACCGAGCCCATAGTGATGACGGTGCCGATGCTATGACCGGAGCAGGTGAGGCTGGAGCCATTTCTGATTGCGACGCCTTTGAATAAAATGTGTGTCTATACCTGATGATCGAAACAAGATTCGTTAGCATTCACATCTAGATTACGCATTGTATGCAATAAAAGATCTTTTGCAATTGAGCAAAACTGTGGTGCAAAGTACGGGAAAGTGGCATGGCAGCATTTTGCGCTATCCAACCCGTTCAATCCGCCGAGACCGGGCAAAAATGAGATGCATACCAGAGTCACAGAGACGGTATATATCAGCTGAGTACAACTGCTCGGGTCAATGACAACAAATTAGTAAATCACCAATTTGTATCCAATTAAATCTGCGATAATTTGACAAAAATCCTGCAGGCAATCGTTTTCGACATCCCAAATATTCTTGTGTTCAGGGTAATTAAGTCTTCGGAGGGTCGCATCGGGTCCAAAAACCCCTGCCGCACATCTTCAAACGATGAATACTGCTGCTTTTGGAAGTACTAGACAGCGCCATTAAGGCGGATAAATTACGGAAATTTTATCAATGCGACATATGATATGATAAAAGGAGGGCATTAGTTATGTACAAAGTCTGAAGATTCAGAATCCGTGGAATGCTCTTCTATGGACTATTGATCCGTGAAGCCAAGCCGAGAATTAGGGCACAAATTGCCGGAACTGGCCAATAACATTTGCATAAATTAATGTAATAGTTGACTCGTATCCCTTTGTTCTGGGCAGATTAAGATCCAAATTTGAATTTATGTCACCTTATAGAGCTAGCTAACGAGAGCTAAAATCCATTAATAATAAGGATACTTTCAAACTATTTAGTGACAGCAGAGGCTTGCATGGCATTCAATAGTTGTTCGAAGAATATGGAGCCAATGACTGATAATTTATTATAACTATACTTTTCTTTGAAAGAGTTTCGCATGGCTCGCAATAATATTGTAATTATCGACTCAAGTT
Organism: Lipomyces yarrowii; assembly: GCA_030407185.1. Lineage (NCBI taxonomy): Eukaryota > Fungi > Ascomycota > Lipomycetes > Lipomycetales > Lipomycetaceae > Lipomyces > Lipomyces yarrowii. The sequence goes on from JANJPG010000343.1 coordinate 7,275, forward strand.
TCCTGCTGATAATTATATTAGACTGATTTTGACACTGCTCCCATTGACCCCTGAAGCAACGCTAATTAATGATGCCGAACCGCGCTTTCACATAACTATTCCACTCGCCTTTTATCGGCCGTATCTGATTGTCCAGCCGAATATGTACATGACCCCGTCGTCATAATGATACGACATGGCCTCAATTATTTCATCGATTAAGATAGATAGTCTGCCAGTCAATGTATGGTCTTGTTCTAGCAAGACGAAACCTGGCTCAAATATAATATTGACAACCATTTTTAGCTTATCGACCCATCATTACACAAGCCGGCAGATGCACCTCGTCCCTGTCCAATTCCATACTTTAACGACTATCGCGATGGCTTTGATTCACAGCTTCATAACCTTACCGTTGTCTCAGGTCCACCATTCTCAGGCAAAACCAAACTGCTGTCCCGACTTTCGTCCCTGTTCACGGGCTTGGTGGTAGTACTGGACCTTGATGGCCGCTTTGACGTTCTCGACGTGGAAACAAACGCTTTAGTCCTCCGACCATCCAGTCACGAAGAGTTTGTCGAATGTATGGTGGGCTTGCTCTCTGCATCATTGTTCGCCAAGTTGAACGACAGACGCGGCAATCTAAGCTTTACCTCCAATGGCACGACATTCTATCAATTTGCGCATGAAGCAGGCCCTGAACTTCGTGAACCATTAGGAGCTATCGTGGTAGATGGCTTGGGATCGTGGTATTGGTCTTGCGTAGTCGCTGGAACGTGGACCCTTCTTACGACCCGAACCTTCGAGCTCGCGCGACAGATTTCTGCTCGGTATGGCGATATTCCAGCAATTGTGAGTATCACGTCATTTTCACCGCCTTTGGCTACGGCAGCATCGCATAATATCACCTCAGTATGGCCGATGCTGCAGGGAGCTGATGCTTATATCTTTACTACCCGAATCTCTGTTGCACAGCGTCTCAACGACGCAAATGACAGTAGGAATGACGAATCCGATTCAGACTGGCTGAAGGCAAGCCATATTCAATTGGCTATTGTTTTTGTGCAAGCAAACGTTGTCAAAAATCTTAGCATGACCGTTGATGACGAAGGCGTCGTTCTTGCAGATTGGTAGCACATATTAGATTTAAAAAGTTTTGCACCATAGATACCCTCATATACATAAATTGCAAATTCCCATTAAGCATTAATTCAGAAACAAATTAATCGTAAATTTCAACCGGTGGAATTCTGTCGATATTGTAGAACCAATTTCCACTATGTAATGTTAGCCAATGTCGCCAGAACGTTGTCCAGATAACAAAACTTACGCCTCGTCTTCCTTAAGCAACCAGCCCGAAGGAAAGACAATCAAGTGACCGCGAACCTCATTCAACATATCCTCAGCCGCGTCTCTGTCCAATATAGTGTCGATAGTGTTGCTACGCTTTCTTCGTCCCCGTCTGGTAGTCCCGCCTGGGTAGGTGCCCATTGTGCCATCTGTCGGCGCGCGACGACGGCGGCTCGCCCTACCGTTACTGTCGACAGCCTGGATGTCCTCGTCCGATCCGCTGAGCATGTCCGTCACGGTCTCACGGCCATGCGAATCTACAGAGCGATCCCTATCATCCTCGTTTGGCTTTGATGAACTAGACGACGAAGCATTCGACATCATGCGCTCTTGCTCGGCTCCAAGACCGGCTGGAGGACGAACCGTACCGCTGATCGCTGTCGTTCCAATCCCAAGAGCGCCGCTCCCACTTTGCGGCCCCGCCTTTCGACCAGCTTGATCTCCCCCAGATGATCCAAAAAGCGTACCGCGTTGCATCTGAGCGAACTTTTCGCCATGTGCCACATACGCTTTGTAGTCTTTCCATGTCCGCACTTCGTTGTCCGGCTGGCATCTGAAGACTTCACGATAGATGTTCGTATTGTTGACCGCATGTGCAAGCCAGATATCAAAATAAAAACTCTCATCAAGAGGATCTTCAAATGCAAACGGACTGATGCTCTTTAGAGTGGTCGTATCCGTCTCAAGAATCTCTCTCATTTCATGATCCGACAAATACGATTTTGCCGGATTCAAGGTAAGGAACCTAATGCGCTGCTTAATGTCCGCTGGACTTTCACGAGGAGACTCCTTCTTGATGGTCTTAGAAGTACCAAGTTGAGCGGGCAAAGATATGTCCCGAGAATATTCTCTGTCTTTGGCGTTGAATATCCTGGAAGTCTGACTCTGCCGGCGGACGGCTTCTTTCATTTTTGCTTCTGCCTCGCCACTTTCGTACATACGATCCGGCCCATATCCAGCGACATCCGCGGCACGGTGCTCCTTATCAGTCTCGTGTTGCTGGCGCTCTGGTTCCGGTAAGTTGGTTTCCATGAATGTATCATTGGCCGGATAGTCCCCGTGAGAAAAATCCAATGTCTCCTCGTCATCGATTATTGGCCCGTCTAAGCTTGTCGTATTCTTACCATGCGCATAATTACTTGGTCCAGCAACAGAGGATGCCATCGACCACGAACTTGAGCCTTCATCGTTGTGAATGCCGTCAACTTCGCCACCCAGTGGCTCGGACATGACCTCATTATTCATTGCGGGGTCTTGAACCAAGGTTTGTGGTCGAGACCCAATATCACGGAGCTTCTCGACAGTTGTCCAAATATTCTGTCGCGTGCGATCTAATGAGATAGGGTCTGGATCCTCATGGACGGGAGATGCCACCTGCCGTTGAAGCTGCTCGAGCGTATCGACATCGATACCCAGGTGCTCGCGCATTAGACGGACTCGCAATGTATGAGGGAAGCGACCCACCATGTATGGCTGGCCACCCATAGTCGACTCAATCTGGTCCGTATCTCGTACAAATGCGGCAACTTCCGAATCTCTAGAGCCACGCATAGATCGTTCATTGATATTGGCGGAGCCGATGAGAGCGACACGGTCATCCACAATCATAATCTTATATGAGCAATCAGAAATAATCAACTATGACAAAAAAAGAGGTGTGAGTACCTTCGCGTGGATATACAGCTGCTCGGTGACAAGTTGTCGGGTAGGCCCCACGGCACCCCACTTTCTCAAGGCGAAGAATTGAATATAATCCGCTGGGTCAATTCCGGCGCGTTCTAACCTGCCAAATATACTGTTTGGACCCCGCGAAATTGATCTGAATTGGCACTGCATGATCAATCGCACGGAAGTTCCGTCTTGCTGATCTACTTCGGCTTCAAAACCCGGCATGAGCGGAATTACAATCACTGCCCGCCAGTTCTCGTCGTGCTTATGAGCCCGCATTATGCGTTCGACAAGGGCGTCACCGATCTGGTTCTCAATCACTGTGCCGTCGAAACTTGTCGAAGTAATAAAGAATTGATTCTCGATGTATACAAAGTGGTCTGATTGCTCAATTGCCTTAAGATACGCATTCACAATCGAATGTTCAACTTTTTCATTGCGCAGGCCAAGCGACCAGCCGCAAGCTGACCGGAGTAGTTGAACTTCGCATGTACCTACGTTACCCATGGCCTCCAGCTCGGCCTCAGTGAAGTCTGGGGGAGGCAGAAGCACCGGCGCAGGCCTTGTCGAACGCTTTTGCCGATTCAGATAGTTCCATCGTTGGATGAAATGACGTGCCGCATCCCGAGCAGGTTGGCCGACAATCTGCATATGGATATCGTGCCATGGCATACGGGGGACTTTTGCGCGATCGTACATATCGTCATAAGGTTTGTTCAGTTCGTAGAAATCCTGTACCCGAGCGTTGGAGTAGTCCTTCCCCACCCACAATTGAGTGGCCTGTCCAAAATCGACTGTGCTTCCACGATCGAAACCAGTCGGTTTATCATCTGTCAAAACATGTTGTGGAGTATCCCACCTACCAAAGCACAGGTCTACCCCACCAACGAACACTATAACATGATCAATTATGACTAGCTTTTCATGATGTGCCCAGAACAAGATATTCTGACGGAACTGGTTTGGCGATCGCGACACAAAGATATTAGGATGCAGATCGAGAAGAGACTGCTTGGTGTATAAGGAGTCAATTGGAATTGCTGCTCCAACATTGCGATATAGAATAACAAAAATTTTGACACCCTCTTCAGCCTTACGCTTGAGTAATCTGTCGAGACGCCATTGCTGATTTCCGTGGGCTGGACGGCGGAGGTAAATCTCCGGACTGAGCCACCAATCATGGATATATATAACATCTTT
>JANJPG010000344.1:0-11464 GCA_030407185.1 Lipomyces yarrowii
CCGAAATTGTCCAAGGAAGGTGAGAGCCTAGGACAAGTCAGGGAGATTTCATCCATTCCTCGTGCCGAAGGATTTATGTACAATGGAGGTGAAGGTGGACATGGCGGTGCTGTGAATGGGTCATCAAATTGGGTGTATCCTTCCGAAGAGATGTTCTTCAACGCTATGAAGCGCAAAAACTGGAGCCCTGAAGCCAAGGATATGAAAACAGTTGTGCCGATACATAATGCGGTAAACGAACGGGCGTGGATGGAAATATTAAAGTGGGAAGCAAGCGCTGGAGCGAACAGGTTGTCTCTACAAAATCAGGAGCTGTGCTATCCGAGCTAACTACAATTTTAGTTGTGGTGGCCCAAAGCTGGTCTCCTTTAGCGGTGATTCTAGCAAACTTACACCTCGGGCTCGGATAAATATGTTACTTGGGTAAGTCTATAAATTTCGAATTATAAAAAATCACATATTTAGATTAGGAAGATATCAGCGCCCCTTCGATCGCCATGACTGGGTAGTGGATAGATGCGGCAAGCGAATCGAGTATGTCATTGACTTCTATACTGGTAAAGGGAATCCAGAAACTCCGAATATTCCCAGCTTTTATCTCGACGTCCGACCAAAGCTTACACTAGAAGGTGCCTGGATGCGGTTTCAGAAGTTCGTTGGTTTGACATGAACCCCATGTAACATTTAAAAGATATCTGGATTCAATCGAGAATAATTGACTCATTTGTATATGTACACATTGATTATCGGGCGTTAGATATATGATATGGGCTTTTTGTACAGGAAATATAATATTACATTCCATGAGGTACACTCTACTGACTTAACTTTTCTAGTTACATGGCCATCATTTTCAAACACTTCTTAATAAAACTCCGCATCTCCGTTAACTTACCTTCTGAGTTATCGGCGGTTATTTAGCCTTGTCAATACCTCTGGAGCCAGTCCCATTCCAAGTAGATACTTGTCGAAAGTATGAACTATTCTATCAAAGGCTTCTGCTAGGTCCTCAACTAATATGTCAACCTCATCTAATTCGATAGCATCCGAGGAGCCAATTGGGTTCTTTCCATTCACAAGCTTCTTCTTATTACTAACGTCAGACCAATGCAACGGTGGCTTTACTATAAATGAGTCCAACAGTGTTATTGTTTGATCGAATTCATTTAGAATTCGTGGTATATCTCGCTGCACTGTTCCAAATGTGTCTTCGACAATGGAATTGACCACAAGGTCCGCAAGGGCGTTAATAGCGTCAGATACCAACTCACGATTTGAAACAAATTTAGAGACCCTGCGCTGGATAGTACACCTAAACGGCGCACCATATGGCGTACTTAAAAATGAGGTAATGTGAGTCCAAAACTCTTCCTTCCCCCGCCTGAGCCACTTCTGCAAGTCTTGAAACCAAGCAATTGCGGTGGACGATTGTACCGCCTGCGGATCCTGCAACCCCTCCAATAGCCTGCGTTCAAGCTTAGACGTAGGCGACTCATTTATCGGTGCCGCACTCAAAAATATATTTTCTCTTCTCATTTTGAGCGGCGGTGGTGTGGGACTGGCAAACGAACTAGGTTGAATGGATACAGGCGCAACCGATTGCTGAGGATTAGCTCTTCCTGGCATATCGTTTCTTGCCATAAAGTTACTTCGTAGACTCTGTAAAACATTCAGGCACTCCACTGATATCTGTTGCCAAGTGGACGGCTTCTCAACATCTTTGTAGATAGAATCTCGTCGGCGACCATCGCTATACGCTATGAACCGGAGTTCCTGAAATGCAGTTCTCTATATGACACTGACTTAGCTTCGTTGCCAAGGAATCCGGCAATTACGAATCATACCCTTGTAAATTGCCTTTTAGATCCGCGCCGCAAGCCAGTAAGCAAAGTACCATTTGGATCACTGGACATTTCGCTTATCCCCTTTCCCCGGTGAAATGCACCGAGAGTCAGGTAGATCGTGCACATTTCATTTGCCATATTCCACATGAATAATAAGGTGAATGAAAGTAAAAACGAATGCAGTGGCGTGATTGGAAATGACCCAGTCGCAGTGGATTTGTGCAAACTATAGAATATAGAGTGAGCAGTGCCTCACACATGCTATAGTACACAACATGCATACGTTGCCAAAAACCGAGCAAAATACAGCGAGATACGCCAAATATACCCCCTGAAAGGTAAATACGCCGGAATGAATGCAATAGAGAGAACTGGAGATAATAATAACGACTTTCGGAATTCAGGGTATATAATTCGTTTTACTCTCAGCATCGGATCGGTCTCAATCTATCTGTCAGCTTTATGTCTCGGAACGATAATCACTTACCCACCTTTACGCTAGGCAGAACTAATCGATCTTTGTCTTGCAGGCAGTGAATGGCAGCGTAGACTAGCGCAATATATACAGACAATGAATTGATGTAGATTCTTTTTTCATTAACTTTCGAAAGCTCAAAATCTCTGCCAGGCTGATATTAGCAAATGAATTAACACTTATAGAATGCTCTCACCGTTTAGGAAGAAAGCCATTCAAGTCCGAAAACGCAGAGCAATATATCTGCGTGATGACATAGGAAGAAAATAGATATATTATCGACACTCTCACATAGCTTTTACTGAGTAGTCTTCGATACACTTCTAAAGCAATGCTGGGCTGTGTTCGAGTGTCAGCTATACGGACGTTAGCTACTTCGGTTGAGCCTACTGGGGGAATACGTACTATGGATTCGAGCTTTCCGGAGCACGTATATAGGAAATATCGCAATAAATCCTAGTAGACCAAGAAATGGCACAAACATCATCATGACTTTTAAACTAGTCAGACCTGCTGCGAAAAAAAGTTATCCAGTACATACCTCCATGCCGAACGAGAGAAAAAGGGGCCCCAAGCGCCCACAGAGTCATAAATGTCATCTTTGATAAGTGGCCATATCGAAGCTGCAGGACGGCAGTATAAAAGACGTGATAATGGGTTGGTTCTGATCTTCCAGAGGAGATATGCGGAAGCGTTCCCAACGAAACCATATCGTGCTAAATCCTTTTTATGCAACGACACGACAATACCGTGCCATATAGATCAAGTACTAGACATATATATCCCTATGTTGTATGTCTCTGATTCGACTTCTGAATCTTTAGCGCACGCGTAGTGGATGCAATCAGAAATGCAAAGTTTAACCGCTGTTGACAGTCCGGGTAACAACTGAAGTCGCGTCAACAAACGCGACCGCATTGGATCCATGCTCCATAGACGCGGAGAAGTTGTAGCTGAATTCGTTTGCTGCAATCTCCATGCTATCGTTCAAGTCTTTATTAGTTTAGGAAGTAACTCGCTGATGGAATGTCGTTTCCAGGCGAACAACGTCAGGACCGAGCTATAATCGAATGGCCTGGCCAGCAAGGACGCGACGGGTCATGGACGGAAGCAGAAATTGCAGTATTAAAGGCAAAGCTTGATCGCCAACTTGGACCAGAATATATTTCTTCGCGTCCCTCACCTGGTGGGGGAACGGCGTACTATCTAGAAGGATGGAAAGCTATCAATTTAGCGAACGAAGTTTTTGGATTTAACGGCTGGTCCAGTGAGATTAAAAGTATCCACGAAGATTATGTAAGGAACAGCGACTATAACTTAATCGAAGTATTTATTGAGCTTTATAGGTTGAGGTAAAGGACAATGGCAAAATTGATGTTGGCGTTTCGGTAGTCGTACGCGTAACGCTGAAAGATGGGACTTTCCATGAAGTAAACTGTTGTTTTCAATTGGAATATTAGGTGACAACTAACAATTGAAGGACATTGGATTTGGGCACGTCGAAAACGCTAGGTCTAAGTACATGGCTCTAAGTAAAGTATGTGCTAATATTTACTTGATATGAGTGGCTACTAAATTATTGGTTGTCAGTGCAAGAAAGAGGCCACTACCGACGCCACGAAACGAGCGCTTCGTTGTTTTGGTAATTCTGTCGGCAACTGCCTATATGATAATACGTATCGACGATACGTCCTGAGAATGTCGGTCCCAACGGTAAGCATTTCCGATCTTATTGTCTTTAGAGTGAACTAACTAGTTAAAGGGCCGGTTTGAGGCTACAAACTTGCACAGAGCCCCCGAAATTGCCACGATATTGGATCAACAGAAAAGAAAATCAGACGAACGTGTCGCAGCAGAGCAAAAACACGAAGCGGTTGCTCAGTGCAATGAACTGCCGCAAGGGCCAACGTCAGTCGCTCAGCAACGAACTGAACAGCCGGAGCCAGCGGCAGCGCATCAAAGTCGAGATCCGATTGCGTCTGATTCGAGACATCCCACTCACCGACCGGCTCCAGAAACCCACGTTGGTCGTGCATTTGATCCAGTTAGCAGGAAAAAGTCACTAGACGAAATGTCGTTTGGGAGCGATCTGATCGAGGAATATAACGGTAATCTTATCTTTCATCGAGAAATATATACGTTACTGACATTGAATAAAGAGTTTGATGAATGCATGATCCAGTCTGATGATCTGGATGATTTCGAGATAGCTGCGTAAGTTCTGCTGTCCGGTTATCAAGGCGGCAGACGCGGCTGATATCATTTCGGCTTCTAGATTAGACGGTGAATTCGTCGTGCGACCAGGGCACTCAAATGGACTTAAAAGTCATGCACAACACCAGCCAGACTCAGGCCAGCATCAGTCAGGCAGATTGCTAGACGCCATTTATAGGCATGAGAACGAACCAAATTCTGTTCAACAGCCAGCGGGCATCAACAGCGCTGGAACTAAACCTTCAGAAAACTCGAATTCCATGGCAAATTCAACTCCTGGCGAACAGTTTAAAAATGCTACTCTGACTCCTGGTACTGTATCTCAAGAGCTCAATGACAAGAATCCCCCTAGCAGCATACGAGGAGGACAGTCTGCGACTAATCTGCTCTCTACTCCGACTACGGATAAATCGATCACTTTCTTCAGTGCTAGAGTAGCGGAAGCAGTTCAAAATGACCAGCCACTGGACGATAAGGCCCTCTTCGACGTTAGCTTTCAGAGTCCCTCCATTCGCAAGACTGTGGATCATTCAGTTTCACGACCAATTGCACGGTCTAGCCTTGCGCCGAAATTGAATTTCGATAACCCGAGACTAAATATGAATCGTATGGTTGGAATGCCACCTTCCGGTGGACGACAGCTACCTTCGATGGCTTCAAACGGTTCAAGTGGCTTTAAGCGCCCAATGACTGTTATGAATGACGCCGAGTAAGTGAATATAGAGATTCGGTTCTGCAATTAACGTTTCTAATTGTTCCAAGGACGCTTAACAGGGAGCCTCTCCAAGACTCTACGGAGAATTTTCTAAATACCGACGGTAGCGGTGCAGATGGTCCACGAGAAGAGTCTTGTAAACGATTAAGAGTTTAATTAACTACTTCGTTTCTTTATACCAGCAAAATGCAAGGTCGAACAATCGCAATGCATTATCCTCATGGTAATTTAGTCACACAGTTTGACAGGGCAAGCAGAATATTGCTTTGTTATCATTGTTCGATGCCACAAACATTTTGTACACTGTAGTGAGAATGTTTCGGTGATATAACAACAGGACGAGTTGCAATCCTCACCCATTTGACTCTACATCAAATTCTACCGCAAAGCACGTGAACCCATGAAATATAAACCTTTGCTGGTAAATTCACCCTTCCTATATCCAACTCGAATAGTAGCGTCCAACAGACATAAATACTTCGTACCAACACATAACTACAAATGTATCAGTCTGGTAATTCTTGGAATCGACCCGATTCTACATCGGTTCGGACTGGATTCTCGACACGGATAATTCCGTTTTCGCGAACTCTACAGCCATAGTTAGAACAATAGACACCATTACCAACCATTTAACTATAAGATGTACTTGCCGCTCGAATAATACGAATAGCCTCTCAGCTTCTCTCTCCTTCTCCTCATCTGTCATATTGGCCAAAGACGAACAATTGGGTTCGTTCTCCAACAGTTGGCCAGTAATCGGATTAACGTTATTACGAAAGTTAGCAACATTTTCACCTAAAACACCTTCTGGTACCAGGATGTCATGGCTCACGATGTAGCCAACAGCGTATCCATATCCAATATGATATATGAATTTGGAAACTGTGAACTTATATCAACACTATGCCGTTTGGAGTCAAGGTAAATCGTACCATCGTGATCGCTGCCATCCCACATAATTTGATATATAATCTCCCGGCTCTTCGTGAAGGTTGGCTTGCTGATGATCTGCAGTAGGTGGGAGGCTAGCGAAGAAGACTGTCCCAATGGTCGACTACGCTCACTGGAATTCAAATTGTAGCTAATTTCTCCCAGATAACGAGCAAGACTTACTCTTCAGATGGAAATATCTTCGATTTAATATACCCTCTTACTTCTTCGTGATGAGCTGCTGCAAATATTTTACTGAGAAGCACTAGAATAGGTGCGATGGTGTCATCTAGCCCAGGCGTGTCAACTTCCTGCGGTTGCACTGCCTTCGATAGTAGTTCAAAGAAAACTTCTGGGATCTCTAGAGGTGCTTCGTCGCGAAAATAGATATCTGCATTGCACGGAAGTTTTAGCAGGCATGATATTATTGAACACGACACAGAATTTAATATTGGTGGGAGTCGCTTTATAGTCGATGAGAGTGGTGCAATCAGGCTAATATAGGTGAGTATATACCCGTAATGTTTATAAGTATCATGCGTCATACTCGTCATATGATGGCGAGACATTCGAATAGTTGCACAGAATATTAAACAGGAGCTTGCAGGTCTCTGTGAGTGCAGATAACGCGTAGTCTGATAAATCACCTTCAGCATGGCGTACTAAATACTACATATAATTAGCACAATGTGGCATTATTGGTCATTCGTGTTACCGACCAGGCATATATATTCATGCAACTCATGCAGAATATCGGATGTATAATTTCCAGGTTCTATGGTCAATAGGAACATTATCCGACTAACGACGAATTCTTCCTCCGGTAGGGCTCCCTTCGCAAAACAGACGTCAACAAGTGTTAATAATTATTGGCAAACTGCGATACCTTATACATCCAGACCAATATTGGCAGGGCAGTAAATTGTTTCCTGAGGTCTGGGGAAAGTAATAATGCGTTGGCGATAGTCCTTAGTGCTTCCAACCGTATGTCTAAAGGATTTGGCTTCACTCCGTATCCTAGAAGTAACTCCAGAGACTGGCAATGTCACCACAGGTCAAGATCAAACCTATTGCGTTCAACGCGTATATACCTCTATGCAGAATATCACCGCCCCGCGAGTCGGATCCCGTCCTTCGAGTTTGAGGCTAACCAAAGTCGCAAACAATTCTGACTCAAATATGAATCAATCCGTCAATTCGGTGTAGAGATCAGAGGAATTCCTACCGTCATGTGAAAGCGAATGGCTCCCTGATGCATTACCAATTAGAGAGTCCAGAAGGTTAGATGCCCTGCTCTTCGCCGCAGTCCCAGAATTCTCCATTATAACTGGGATTCCTTTCTGAATTTGTGCATATCACACTCGAGGGATATACAAGGTAAACAGGAACAAATGTCGTTGCGGTAGATTTCTCGTAGAGAAGAACTGACCTTGTACTCCACATCGAGCGCCATTTCAGGGGTCAAAGATAAACTCACCCAATTCTTAGGGTGTATTAATTGTGCAATGACGACGGCTCCAGACAAGGTGTTAGATAGAATTGGCGTCCACTATTGTTAGCAAATATAGATTAGATAGACGACATCGAGGGTAATGGATGACGCAGAATTTGCCGCGAAGCTAACGAAGAGATTCATATCCGCTTTGAAGAAAGAGCGCGAAGAGGATGTATCGCAAACTCAAGCACAATTGATGTCTTTGCCGCCCAAGGTTCTTGCTCGGCGCGGTTTGGCTGTATTAAATTTATGTGCTTCTAATATAAGGACGGCTCTGGGGGGTTCGTTGGTGTTAGAACTGCAGCCGGATACGGCAATCTCTGATGAGATTGACAGAGGTGTGGCAATCCGAACCGGCGACATCGTGGTAAGCCTGCTACTTGGCTCATGGACAAGGTCAGAATTTGTAACATTTTTGCACTCTAGGCGGTTGAGAAAATGCCATCGGCTACAGCAAAGCGTCTGAAATCTACGACGTCGGCTAGAGTCGAAGGCGTCACGTTGCGAGTGTCGGCAAAGCAGATTCAGGTTGCAGTTGACGACAAGTTTGCTGATGACGCAGTCGCTCTGGACGGCAGGTTGTGGATGACTAAACTGGTAAATTCAGTTACGTATAAGCGGTCAGATAAACATATCTGGTAGTATTGGCTTATCTCATATATAAACTAGCATGAACGAGGCAATGGATCATCTCACAGTACAGTCCGCCCCAACAAGGCTACAGAGAATTGTTCTCGGGAGCCTAAAGCCGTCAAAGCCAAAGTCTCCTGAACAGCCCGTGAAGTATTTTGACAATACTCTGAATGACTCTCAGAAGGACGCCGTTCGGTTCGCATTAAGTGCAAGTGAAGTGTCTGTGATTCATGGACCGCCAGGGGAAAGTACACTTGATACTTCACATGAATCGGTCAATAGTAACAGATGTAGACTGGCAAGACGTACACAGTTATAGAGGTCATAAGGCAGCTTGTTGAGACGGGCCAAAGAGTTCTGGTCTGTGGACCAAGTAATATTTCAGTCGGTTTGTGACAATTTCCATATATGATGGCATTCTGTTGGCTAAACATGGATTAGATACTATTCTGGAGCGACTCGATGGCTTAATAGCGCCAACTAAGCTCCTTAGAGTCGGCCACCCCGCTAGAATTCTCGCGTCTACTCAACGACACTCGCTGGATATCATTCTCAGGACGTCTGACGCTGGACAGATTGTTCGTGATATCCGTACTGAAATCGATGAATCTTTCGCTAGAATTAAGAAAACTAGATCGGGAAGAGAGAAGTCTGAAATATACCAGAATATAAGACACCTGAGAAAGGAATATCGGATGCGAGAGAAAAAGGCTCTGGCGCAGGTTTTAGACCAAGGTCTAGTAGTAGTCTGCACGCTTCACGGCGCTGGAAGCTCATTCTTATCTGCAATTGAATTTAGTACGATAATTATTGATGAAGTTTCTCAAAGTCTGGAGCCACAATGTTGGATTCCATTGCTGATGCATCCGGAGGCACAAAAATTAGTTATTGCTGGTGACAATAAGCAGCTGCCTCCAACCATCAAAGCTGCCACGAACGAAAAAGTCCTTGGAATCACACTATTTGACAGACTAGTAGCAGCTCATGGAGAACAAATAAAAAAACTGCTGAATGTCCAGTATAGAATGAATGACATAATTATGCAATATCCTTCAGTGTCAATGTACAATGGAAAGCTCATTGCCGACGATTCTGTCAAAAACCGTACACTTGCTGATCTAGAATATGTCACGAGATCAGACGAGACGGAGACAAAGGTAATATGGATCGATACTCAAGGAGGAGAGTTTCCAGAAAGCATACCAGAAGAATCTATTACAACAGAGTTTGATGGGAGCAGCAAATATAACGACCTTGAAGCATGGCTGGTCATAGAACAAGTTTTAAGATTATTGGAACAGGGAGTGAAGACGAGTGACATCGGCATAATATCTCCATATAATGCACAGGTAACACTTATATCAAAGAGAATTGAGGCTTGCCGGGAAAGCGGGATGATTAAGAACCGAACAAAGGAGGAAGAGATATTAGAAATATCGTCAGTTGACGGCTTTCAAGGACGGGAGAAGAATGCAATAATCATGTCCTTGGTTAGAAGCAATGCGAAAGGGGAAGTTGGATTTTTATCTGACGATCGTCGCTTGAATGGTAAGATATCTCTTTGGGCACACTCCTGATCAGCGCTGACCACGATAGTTGCCATGACAAGGCCCACAAGATTCCTTTGTGTGATTGGTGATGCAGAGACGTTGTCGAGAGGCTCGACATTCTTGAAGGCATGGGCGGATTGGGCAATGGACAATGCTGACATTAGGTACCCTGAAGTTGGTGAAGTACTGGAGCTCGCTACAAGATTGTCACTGTAGCAACACAAAACCGTGCATCATTCTATTGTACATTTTGAATCTCATATCTTTATCTTGCACATTCTGTATATACAGCTGAAAACCAACCGTATCCTTGGTTCAATCATTTTCGACCTCGTTCATCGTCCACCCATCTTCGATGCCTGCGAAGCTGCTTCTATTATTGCCCACGTTATTAATATGACCGAGCAATTAGTACTGATATTTACCTTTCCGTGTAGCATCTTCAAGTAAGGTGGTGTCAACCACTGCAGCAGGAAGATGAACGTAGCGTACCACCGAGCCACGAATGAACACGTTCTTTACTGCCGACTATAATAATGCCATTAGCATAAATGTCGCACCCTCACTTGAGTACTCATACCAAGTGCGGATACTTCACTTCATCGACAACACTGATATTGTCGAGCTTGATATTCAAAAACTGATCTACTGATTTCAAAGTGCCTCTTATAGACATATCATTTTTTAGCTGCCTTGATATTAGTTGCCACTCCGCTTACATATATAGGATGTCGCACCTCGACAATAACCTGTTATCACATATGTTAGTGCAATGTCAAGTGTAAAGAAAAGAATAGCATTCACCTGTTCGTCAATCAAAGTCTTGAAAAAGGAAAAGAAAAGCATCGTAGGGTCAAAAGCAATCAGCCCACGTGCTGCAAAATCAGACTACCAAACTTAAGGACGCGCAGCAGCGATAGAATTGCTCTCTTCTGCCACAGTAAAAAAAAGTGAATGTGGAATGTAGAAATGACCGCTCTCTGACAACCGTGATACCAATTGTTCGTTTTACACCATATTGCATTCGGCTGCGTTCCCTTACCCACAGCCTTTGGATAAACTAATACCCCAACCCTGATCATTCTAAGCTGGCGAGCACTATTCTGGCATCTAACATTACGATGGACCACGTATTTAACTAGGGAGTTTTATAAGAAATAACTTATAAATAGCCAATAGTCCCTGGAATATAGTCCTGATTTTATTGTGAGAGTATTTCGTTGCCACTAGGGCCTCGGCTAGCTAATTATATATTGTGATGATGATACCTGGCCATTATTCCACAGCATGCCGAACGCCGAATAGGTAACCAATTTGCCGCGTATTATCCTGGACACTTGTGCCAACGATAGTTCATAGTTGACGAACTGGGTTTGATTTAGTGGAGCGCAATCTGCAGAATATGTGACGTCAATTCGAATATTTGGGAGTTTTATAAGTATATGCGAGTCCTGACAGACTGAGATCCTCGTTTAATGCAAGCAAGCATGTTAGCCTCGAACGACAGTTTAGGCCATGCGTGCTCGAGTGTGAGCATCTGAGGGGAGCCCTCAGGCTCAGGAACCGGGGGCAGGTTTTTACCTCTGGGAATTTATTTTTCCCCAC
>JANJPG010000345.1:0-11481 GCA_030407185.1 Lipomyces yarrowii
GTCAACAGTCCTAGTTCCATGCTGCGGAGATAGGGAATGTAACGGCGGCGGCGCGAAATAAGCTTCTGCCGACTTTCCGTTTGACTAATCTTCTCCCAATGAGGTTAGCAGTTCCCGTTCTCCACAGCTAACTCCGAGATTTACAACTTTTTGTGCCTGCCCTCTTATTCCGACTTCTTCAACTCCATTCATTGTCGGTCACAGACAGGGTTTTATTTCTTTGCATGGATAAATCGCGATGCAGTCATATATACAATATAGAAAGATCGGCGATATCCTGCGCCAGCAGTTTGACACTTATCGCGAGAAAACTATTCTTATGACCGACGAACCTCCTATTGTGAGCTTAACTGGGTTACCCGAGGCAGCAATAGAGATGGAGAAAGCAGTTGCCTCAAGAAGTTATGGGTTCCAGGTTCGAGACAAGATGACGCTCGATGGACAAATGCAGCAAGTTTTCATTGTTGACTGGGATGGCGAGTGTGATCCAGCAAATCCTCACAACTTTAGTACATTTAAACGAGTAATAGCGACGTTGATCGTGGCTGCGGTCGCCTTTGTTGTGGGAATGGCGTCATCCATTGATTCGGCCGTTATGTCACAGGCATCTGCAGAATTTGGAGTTAGCGAGGTTGCTGAGAGTCTAGCGACAGGTGCGTTTAAAATTTGTTCAATTTTAGCAAAAAATGCTGGTAGAGGTCCACTGTCTCACGGTCACAATGTCCACAGGTATTTATTTAATTGGCTTTGGTGTTGGGGCTTTGTTCGCTGGACCGTTCTCAGAGACGCTTGGTCGGAATATTGTTTACATAGCAACTCTCGCCGTGTTTTCAATTTTCATTATGGCTTCTGCTCTTGCCCCAAATTTTGCCTCGCAGATTGTGTTTCGGTTTCTGGCTGGCTTTTTTGGGTCTACGCCATTGGTATGTGCTGGAGGTTCTATTGCTGACATGTGGGATCCTTTGGAGAAGACATACGGGTTTCCCATCTACGCGGTTGCCGGTTTTGGAGGTCCTGTTTTAGGCCCAGTTGTTTCGAGTTACATTGGAGCGCCCTGGCGCTGGGCAGAGTGGATTTCCCTTATCGCTTCAGGTGTGGTACTGACGTTAGTGGTGCTATTTCAACCCGAAACGTACGCACCACTCATATTGAAATGGAAGGCTGGTCATCTTAGGCACATTACTGGCGACACTAGGTTTAAAGCCGAGCTCGAGGCCACACACACTGCATTCTGGACTCGCATGAGAATTGCGTTGACTCGGCCTTTCGAAATGGCGTTTGAACCCATCATCATATTGATGGCACTCTATTTGACAGTTCTTTACATTGTCCTGTTTACGTTCTTGGATGGCTATATCTTCATCTTTACGGATGTCTACGGAATCTCACATAGCCTTGCAGATGTTATTTTTGTTGCCATGTTCGTCGGCATGGTTTTGGCATCAGCGCTTGTGCTCCCTTTGTATCGGCTTACCAAGAAAGACATGGCAAAAGTCTTGGCCACCGGAGGATCACACATCGAACCCGAAATACGGCTTTGGTTCGCTATGCTTGGAGGGTCTATATCGATTCCAATATCGTTATTTTGGATGGGATGGACAGACTTTGTAAGTGTGAAATGGCAAGCGACCGACGATGATTCGATATAGCTGACACGGCATCTAGGCATCTATTAGTATCTGGTCTCCAATTATCGCCTCAACAATGTTTGGCTACGGCGTTATATGCGTCTTCCTTAGTGCCTACATGTATATCATTGACTCATACGACGTTTATGCAGCGTCGGCCCTTGCATTCGTTACCCTTCTTCGCTATGCTACAGCGGGAGGAATGACTGTGGTTGGGATCTCGTTTTACAAGAATTTGGGCACGCATAGGACTCTAACTATCTTGGCTTGCATAAGCGCAGTCTTAGTGCCGAGTCCATATGTGTTATATAAATGGGGTTATCTCATTCGACAGCACAGCAAACATGCCGTTACGCGAAAATAATGAACCATAATATAAAGGACGGCTGCCGGCTCCATGTTGGGCAGATTTTTGGGGCCCAGAGCAAATATTAATATAGAATAGCATTTAGGAATTATCTACACCGTGTCGAACTGTCAGTGATGTGCATGAACTTGGTGGGTAGTATTGTGTGGTTAGGCCTTATAGATAATAGATCGATCTATGAAGGTTTGAAACTTATGAGTGCACCTTAGCGACCAATTCTCAGGAATCTGCCGTATGATTATCTTCCTGCCCCAAAACTCACCTACAGACTACCAGCTGCAGCTGTTCAAAGCATCTCATGAGCAGCCTACGTTGGACAGCGAAACTCACAACCTTAGGCTATTATTGTTAAGTTATCGGAGATCTAGTTAAGATTATAATACCGTGGCAATCAAGGCTCAGGATTTAGGGTAAATATTGTCCCGAAGGAGGGTTTGAGGGTTAGCAGTTGGTCATCGATAAGCCAAATCTATACTATCCCGGTTACCCTGCGATTGAATCGCAATCGAACCCTGTAAATGGAATCGCCTAAAGTTACGCTAAACTTAATTTAACGCAGCGGGGAGAATCGCCGAGTCGCCGGCAAACCGCCGCGAGGCAGAAGTTATAAACCACATACTTTGAAATCCACGTTACCAAATCATATCGACATGATTTTTGCTCACGGTCTCGAAGGCACCAGTGGACAGGCAAAATGGCTGGACCGCCGCCCAGCTACATATTCAACAGAAGAAGACGGCAGTCTGAGATTGACTTCTTCTCCAGACACTGACTGGTGGGCATTCCCCGGTCACAACGCAACTAATGGGCCGGCTTATGTGACTTCAGTCTCGGACAGCCATACTGACCATGATTTCGTGGCTTCGCTCCTAATCAATGGAAATTGGATTCAACAGTATGACCAAGGGACCCTCTTTCTACACGTCACGACAAATGAGGAGGTTAAATGGGTCAAGGCCGGTGTTGAGAGGGAGAACGGATATAATTATATTAGGTAAGTGGGCGACAGAATTAACATTGGTCCCGGCTAAGTACCTCATTTGCTTTGGATTAGCGTGGTAGTGACCCAGAAATACTCTGATTGGTCGATACTTTCACCTCCCGCGTCGCTGGACTTGTCGAATCAAGCCATCAGGATATTCGCGGCAAGAAAGAAAGATGATCTTGTCATATCCTTTGGCAGCAAGGAATCCACAGTTGAGAATTCAACCATGATGAGAGAGATAAAGGCATTTTTCCATGATTTAAAAATTCGCAGCTTCAATATCGGTGCCATGGCGTGCTCACCTAGCAAGCAGGACGGGGTGTCGGTCCTATTTTCAGATTTTCGATTGGATTGGAGCAGCAACTCTAACGTGTGATACAGTGATTGTAAAAGTCAACATTATCTGCTGGCGTCTGCTGATTGTATATAGCAGAGACCGTTCTGCAGCCAAAGACTAATTTGCATGTAGTATGTATTTTTCACGCCAACCGCATTAACCGGCCTTAGTTAATATATATACATCCCCGAGAAGCGACCATATCCTGACCTGACTGATTTCTAGGCATGCGGGCCTATATTATAATTCTCCCTAGCTTGTCAATGAATACTATGAATCGGACCATGGGTACATCAAACGTTCTGATTTGAGTCATGCTCTCGCTAATAGCGACTAAGATAAGAGATCGCGGGGAAGGATTAGGGTTAAGATGGGCTTTTCAGTTCGATGCCTGGTTGAGTCCTAAACCTAAATCTTAAAGTAAACGCAGCAATTATTATTAACTCGCAAGTTAGTTATCCCGACACCGATGCAAAACATCGTGGGAAAAAAGTGCGGGATAAGCAAACAGCCGAGCCAGATGAAGACATATGTTTAGGATGATCAGATTTCCAGGACTCAAGGCGACCACTTTATCGTAGACGCAAATGACTCAACCCATCCTTATCACTGGTACCCGCTGGTTTCATCGGCCAGATGGTCGCGAAAGCCTTCTCAGCAACTTCAAGCATAGAGTCATACTTACCGATTGTCCATTGTTTCCAGAAAATGCTACGGTGATTTAAGCTGATCTCATGAATTCAGCTAGAAGAGATACGTTAGGATCTCAAGGCACGAGGCGGCACTTCCTGTCATAAAAATCGAAATATTGCACAGTCTAGGTACGGACAACTAAATAAAAATACAGTGCTAAAGTACATTGTTCACGAAATATCCATCGGTACAGCACCAGCCGTCGGTGCAGCAGCAGCAGCTGCTGCACCACCACCACCACCACCACCACCACCACTGCTGAGTTCGACGTTACCTGAGTCGCCAATATACCGGTTCGCGTACTGTGACAAATACTCGACGCTCCGGTCCTTATCCAGAAACAGTGTATAGCTCCGCTTCACGTCGTCCACGTCAACAGTATTCGCTTTTCGCTTCGCAGCCACGAGATGAGAAACAGCTATTAAGTTAGCCGCATATCGTAAACTGGTCTCGACTCCGATCTTGGCAAGAATCGCTAGCGCGTCTGGGCTCAGCTCGACTTCTTCCTCTTGGGCACGAATGTGCAATATTTCCCGGATCTCACCTGGCGAATAAGGTGACGTTGAAATAATAATGACCCGATCCAATAAGTCCGCCGGCAGACCATGCGGTGATTTATAGTTAGTTCCCCGAGTTCTCGATATGCCGCGGTTCGTGGCCATAATCACAACAGGTGCGAGATCATCTTCCAGTGCTCGATTTATATACGAAAAACTTTCAATATCCAGCATATGTACCTCATCAATAAATAGTACTCCGGGACAGATTTCGGCTTTGCCTTCTTCCTTCCACTCGCCAACTTTGGCATTGATCTGATCTCGCACTTCAGATCTGATCTCGCCTGTGTCTCCAGAAAACAGAGCCAGAAACCCCTGTGTGCGAGAGTTGATCACGTCAATTTCATGCAGCGAAACAGTGTGTACTGTCTCCTTACGCTTTTGAATTTCTCCTTCAGGACATTGCACGAACTTCGTATCTGCACCCATAGCATCGTAATCTCTAGCGCGGGCGTACGACCTGCCAAGCTTTGTCACGGCTCCAGACGCCTTGTCGATTGAGACGACATCCCCAGCTAGTACCTTCTCCTTGCTGAGCGATTCTATCATCTTCGTACCAAGATCATAGACTGTCTCCATATCCGTAGTTTTGATCGTCAATTTTCCTTGCTTGTGCCCCTAGAAATTGTTAACTAAGGTAAGTATTCAGCAGCCGACAAAACGTACTCCAGTAATTGACCTGTCGATCTGAATTTCAACGACTTCACCTTCAATAATCTCGCTCTCTTCCTTAATCCTCACTCCAATACTTTTTCTAAATGCCTGCGTCAAAGCTTCTGTTTTTGACATCTCTAACGAAAATATCTCGGATCCACCGACCATGGTAAATGGCACATCCTCTCCCAAACTCTGCGCAATTCCCATGGCGATCGCGGTCTTGCCCGTACTAGGCGGTCCAGCCATCAATACAGCCCGTCCCGCAATCCTGCCCTCCTTGATCATCTGCAGTATCACGCCAGCGGCTTTGCGAGCTTTAAGCTGACCGACCATACCCTGCGATATATGACGCGGCTCGAGTGTCACGTCGCTTTCCAGACCGAGGCCGGTAATGTGAGAATGTGAAGCCACAAGGCCGAGGCTCCGTAAATCTTTTGCTTGTGCGATCGTTGCGATTGCCTTAGAACGTTAGACATCGAGTGATTATTAATTTGGGCAGGGATGGGACCTACCATTCTGACTCTGCAATTTAAATAATTAAAATAGGCCAGATCACCACTGAGAAATACCCTAATAACCAAAATCTTAGTCGGATCGTCGGAGTTGATGGGTTGCTGAAGATATTTTATCTTAAAACCTGGAAGTCTTTTTAGCAAAGGGAGAATTCAGCTTTGATTGTTGTTACCCGGCTCCAAACCCTGGAACCAAATATCTCAGCAACTTGGGAGATGCCAACGCCAATACTTGAACTTTCGTTCGAACCATTTACTTGATACATCGCCGACTTCGTCGTGAATCCTGCGGCCAGACTATTCAATTTGACAATATTTGCTATTGCAGAATTGATTGACTCGTTGTGATTCTATTTTGAAGATTATTGCTTTCGCTCTTTCCACTGACTATTCCTGCGATGACCGGCGGTCTCGTGCAAGAGTCGCAACGGGAAACTCCATCGGCCTTCGGTCCGACAACCAACCCGCAGCAGCAGCAAGCACAATTCGGGCAATTACAGGAGCGAATCAATGTTGCAGAAAATGAGCGATCGGCGTCCGTATCAGCTGTGCATCAAGTGCTCCAGCCAGTGACTGACGATCAAAACTGCCGGATGGCCGCGAGCCATCCGTCATCGATCTCAACCATCGCCAGCCCGCACCAGACAACGGATATGACTCAGCCCGACCATCGCATGTCTATAAGCAGCCTGGTGACGGCAGGCTCATTTACATCAATAAAGACTACGGAGTGCTGTCAAGATATAGAGTCATCTCGGGAGATCTCACCATCTAAATCCCCTGCGCCCGAAGAGCTGCAACCCATCGAGTCAACTTTTTCTTCATCGTCTGGACCGAAATTGGAAGATCTATTTAGTGATGACGACAGTAATAGAACGGGAGTAAGCTCAATCGAGTGTGATCCACGAAGAGGCGAATATGAAGACGAAGATCAGTCAGAAGGAGACGACGAAGACGAAGGCGAAGACGAAGACGAGGATGCCGAACCGATCGAGCCGGATCATTACTATGGTGGCACTGTTCCTGTTTTTAAACCCGTATGTGTCAACTACTCAAGTTTTAGACAGTTTCTAACGTGGAGGTGTAGTCTATGCAGCAATTTCGATCATTTCCCAAGTTCATCAAGAAGATTGATAACTATGGCATGAGAGTTGGCATTGTTAAAGTTATTCCTCCGCCGGAGTGGTTAGTTGGATATTTGTGCGGCAGAATATAAACGGACGATGCTAACTACCCGTAGGACTGCAGCGTTACCGGACGTCGGGGAGAAACTAAAATCAATTCGCATTCGACAGCCAATTGTACAACATATCAACGGTAGTCAGGGCGTGTTTAACCAGACGAATATTGAGAAGCAGCGCTCGTACTCACTGCCACAGTGGCGTAAAGTCACAGAGGAGTCGGATCACCAACCCCCAGCCCGCCGGGGCGAACGTCGTAAGGGGCATGATTCCAAATTGAAGCCGAGTCCCAGGAAGAGACAGCGCATTGTGCATAGTGCAGTGGATAGTTCAGCCGATGGAGCAGAAGGCTCTGACACGACGCAGAAGGTCAAAAGACGAAATGGAGAAAGATCACCCCAGGAGTTGGCAGAGTTTGAAAATTTCGACTATCGCTTCGACGCGTCAGAGTTCACACCCGGGCGGTGTGAGGAGCTAGAAAAGATATATTGGAAAGCGATCACATACAATAACCCCATGTACGGCGCAGATTTGCTTGGAAGTCTTTTCAGTGATGCGACAAAAGAGTGGAACGTGGCTCACTTGGACAACATTCTGAATGACTTGGGAATAGATTTACCTGGTGTAAATACAGCTTATCTATATTTTGGAATGTGGAAGAGCACATTCTCGTGGCACGTTGAGGATATGGATCTTTATTCGATCAACTATCTCCATTTTGGAGCTCCAAAGCAATGGTATTCAATCTCTCAGAAGGATGAGAAACGGTTCTTCAACATCATGCGAAGCGAATGGCCGGATGAATATAAGAAGTGCAAGGAATTTCTACGTCATAAGACATTCTTGGTGTCGCCTAGATACCTGGCAGATCATGGAATAAAGGTTAATAAACTTGTGCATAATCAAGGAGAGTTTGTGATCACATTCCCCTTTGGCTACCATTCTGGGTATAATCTGGGTTATAATTGCGCGGAAAGTGTTAATTTTGCGACGGAGAGGTGGCTACAGATTGGTGCCAGGGCCAAAAAATGCAAGTGCATCACAGATGCGGTTGATATCGACGTGCAAGACCTGGCTTATAGGCTTAAGATGAAGAAGCGGCAGGCAAGGCAGATGAAGCACGAGAGTGAGCAGAAACATCTTAACGGGGCCACTGCAGCTACTACTAATCATGACACTGAGCCTGGTGATTTCATCACGACGCAAGCTGGGAGCAGAGAAGTCGGAACGTCACAAGCTACCGCCACATCATCAGAAGATCTGAATATTCTTGCACATGCTCCTGGTACACCGGCTGTGAGACCTTCTACTGTATCGGATGAATCGCAACGCGTACCCGTGGTTGCGCATGATGTAAGTCCGGAACTATACGGTTGCCGGGGAGTGCCAATTTTGACAAACCCGATCCGCATTGTGGACCGATGAAGTCATTTGCTCCAATGAGTTAGTTTCAATACTAGATAAGATCGATAGTGGTAGTTGTGTATATTTATTTAAGGTCAGAATACTGTGAAGGTGTCGGTTGGGAAACTGTATGGGAACGCGAGCATTTCGGTTGTAAAGCGTATGCATTCAAAATATAAAACTCTGAATTATAAAATGATCTGGCGGGCTACACCTCGTGTCATAGAAATCTGTAAAGCGCCTGTACAGTCAACTACATCCCATGCCATTCGTGTCCTTGCTGATGCTAATATCTAAAGCTTATACCCTCGTTCTGGTCCCCTCTGTGCCCTGTTCGCGTAGTACGTCCCTTGGTTCGCCAATTATTTGCTCTGAAAGCTCCACGCAGAGATTCAGGCGTGAGCCATTCGACTTCCATGAATATGTCGCGAAAATAAGAATAGGGTAGTTATAAGATATTCCATCACTGAATTGATTGTAGTGGCTTGCACTAACACTTAGGTCGTCAATACCGACAATTCCTACAGCGAAATCGTCGAAGATATGGAAACTGAATCCCAAAAAACATGAACGTGCGGTAGCTGTCCAATCGACAGAAACTTGAAAGATACTTGAAAGCTGGAAGCCGAATGGTTGCAGTTGGAACCCATTGTCTCCCGTCACCACCATTTTGAATTTTCTCATTCCCCTTTCAGTAAAACGTCGAACGCGCGCGACTGACTGAGGAGCTATTTTCTCGATACCCCATGACTCGAGAATAGTCCATAGATGGGCATCAGCCGCGTTAGTCATCGCCAGAGAAATCCTCGGCGTCGCCTGTGTCATTGGGCTGGCGCTGTAAAGGATGATCTGCGAAGTTATAGCGCGGGGGTAGAATGCGATTGCTGTCAAGATCATAATCGACCCCCGACTGCAACACAATCGGGACTGAAACTTCCATCAGATTTGTGGCGCCACCATTGTATGAAACTCTGGCTGTAACACGTAATTCGTGCGTGTGCGTCAAACCCATGATTCGAAAATCTGGCACGCATTGAGATATGTCGAGCCCGTCTTGTACCACTTTGTCGTCTATCCTAAACCTCGCTGGGCCGCTTACCGTCAACGGTTCAAGAGGTACGTTGATATCTGTCTGGGTGCAGAGAATATCACCTGTTTCGGAGAAAAAGCGTCGCCGGTTCGCAAATCCCGAGTCGCGCGCCGTCATGGTAATGATGAGGCTCTTGAGTGTTAGCGACAGAATCCCGTTTATACGGGACATGTCGTCCACTTGTATAATGACATATAGCCTTGGACGAAATTTATCACACACGAGCACATTACTTTTTTCAAGCTCAACCTCTAGCACAGTGGGAACATTGACGAATGTAATCCGAGTACTAATGGCAACTAATTTCATCGCACCACTAACCTTTTGAAGCGAGCCCGGAACGAAGTAAGAGTTTGGCAATTTCCTGGACTTTGCCCAGTGCGTATAGACCCGTGAGGATATTTTCCGGGAAATGGGAATATTCCAGCCTGGATCCTCTGCGTGAACGGAGGCGGCGGAGATGACAGTAATATAAGCCGATTGTGACATATTCGACTTGTAAAACTTTGGTCTGTCCACGATTGCACTGAGCTTGTAATCAATTTGACGGAAAGCGTTGCGTTTCATCGATGGAGGGAGCAGAATGTTACTGACACCCGAAGGTGAGTCAGCGCGTTCGCACTTCCACGGCGAGAGAGTAAAATCGTCGAAGTACCCTCTGATCCGTGTAGGACAACCACATTGCGAAAATTCTGGGACATTGACGATGAATGGGAAGGCATGTTCGCCGGCGGCAAACTCGGTGCCCTGTTGGAAGAGGGAAATAACAATGTTCACATGGGTGTGCTTCTCTTTAGTGCTGCCGATGGTCATTGGTGGCCCGAGTGGATCGGTCGCAGATCCGTCTAAAGCGTTTAAATCAGTGCCAGCGGCCACAAGTCGCGTCACGGACACGCCTTTGAACTGGATCTTTATATCATCGAGTGTAGTCGGCTTTTCCAGTTTAAGCACAACAATGCCAGAGACGGGATTACCAATTGACACGATTGGATTGTCAACTATCATGATTAGTTCATGCCTCATGCTGACATTGGCCAGTAAATTTACCTTTTAGAACTAGTTTTGGCATTATTATTAGATTCAACCTGGTAGTTTTCGACAGCGTACCATAGTTAATCACAAGTTCACCACGACCGGTACTGATAAGGGCCACGCTGAGTGCGGCGCTGCGGATTCGACTGGGGCCCCGTAGGCCTGTGCTAACACTAAAAACTAACTGCGGCTTGTTCTCTACATCCGTCTATCTCGATGCCACTAGCGAGCAACTTGCTGCAAGGAATCATCGAGGTCTTGATACACAATACCGCCATTGGCAAGAGATATGTCTCCACAATTCTCATCCAGGTGAAGGCAGTCAAAGAACGTTGAAAAATTAAGAATTCATTGTGTAAGTTATATAAGCATACCATCTGTAGCTTAAGAATTATCCAAGGGAGCGCCTCGTAAACAAGGGAGCGCCTCGTAAACACGTTTAAGAAAATTTCAGCGATGGTGATTGGCGAGGGAGGGTGGAACGAATCGTAGCTGCAGCATTCAGGGTTGATATATGTGCAAGCAGGCAGCTTGCCGGCCCTTGCATCGGTATAGAACTCCAATTGGCTTAATTTTGGTTTTCCAGGCACCGCGCCCGATTTGTAAATCCAGCTGTAAAAGAGAGAGTCAAGGTTGAAACCGACTGTGGGGTTAAGCAGACGCTGACTGGTGTGAGTGATCGATTTCATACTCAGATAGCTGGGGTACGCCGCAAGCCAATGGGAAAATGCATGTCTCCTGATTCGTTGTGCTCCTTGTGTATTTATTCCGCCAATATAATTTCGTTACCTTACTCTGCTCGCGTGCTTTGCCTTGGAGTTGTTCGTTTAGTCTTTGCGCCTCCACCGTCCACCCCTGTGACAATCCTGCTAGCAATAGATCTTATAGATGGATAGATGCCATTCCCAACAACGGATGAGGCCCTTCCTTCCTTTCTATGCGTAAACAGAATACGCGGATCACAAGGAACTCAATATATTGCGACAAGGAGCTTGCTTTGACAATATGGCTCATAGGTCGTCCGATGATCCTCGAGAC
>JANJPG010000346.1:0-11453 GCA_030407185.1 Lipomyces yarrowii
GAATTGCGCTATCGAAAGCCTACTTGAACCGATTTTACATTGACGTTGTTAATGGTGAGTGGGCATGTTAACACTGAAATCATCATAGACCGCGTCCTCCGAGCGCCAAAGCGCAGTGACGGTCTTCAACTGCGTGTAAAAATGTAGTCCGGCCTTGCCATAAAAATTCAAGTCACCAAGAAATGACCCCTTATTTCCTGTGAACGAAAAGAACGGCAATGGAACCGGGATCGGGACGTTGATTCCGACCTGGCCGCATTCGATTTCCTTTTGAAATTTCTGGGCAACCGGACCGGAACGCGTGAAGATGGCGGCACCGTTGCCATAATTGTTTGCGTTAACCAGGGCTATTGCCTCATCCAGGGAATCGACGCTGACAACACTGAGCACCGGTCCGAAGATTTCCTCGTTATAGGCTCTCATCCCGGGCTTTACACCAGTAATAATAGTGGGACCAATGAAGTTGCCCTTCGGGTACTTGTCGACTTTGTAGCCACGACCATCGAGCACGATTTCCGCGCCTTCGTCAGCGGCAGACTGGATCAAGGACTCGATTCTTGCCTTGGCATGCGGAGAAATGACCGGACCAAGATCGGTGTCTGGTTCAAATCCGCCCGAAACTTTTAGTTTCTTTGCCAGTTCGACGAGTTCGGGAATCCATCGTTTGGCGTCACCCACAGTGACCATAACCGACACCGCCATGCATCGTTGACCGGCCGCACCAAATGCTGCGCCGACCATGGCATTCAGTGCTTGTGACTTGTTACTGTCGGGCATAACACTATATTGGCGTTGTGAGCAAAGAATACGATCCTGAAACTGGCCCGCGCCCTCCGAACTTACAGGGCATGATTCTTCGCGCCGAGATTGGCTTGAACCCGCTTGCCGTTAGCTGTGCCTCGAGCATGGATGTACTTTCCAGCTCGGTCGCTGCCGACGAAGGAAATCGCCTTGATTCGCGGTTCCTCAATCAGGAAATCAACTGTAGGCGTAGTACCGTGGACCTAGGAAAATTATTATCGTAGGAACATATGATTGCACACAGCTATACATACAATATTGAAAACGCCATCAGGCAGGCCAGCTTCCTTGGCTAATTCGGCTACTATGATCGCAGCTCCTGGACTTAAGAGAATGTAAGCGGTTATACAAAAAATTTGCAGAGCACTGCACCATACTCTCGCTCTGATGGCTTCATGACGACAGTATTACCGGTTATTATAGCAGGAGGAAGACACCACAAAGGAATCATGGCCGGAAAGTTGAAAGGGCAAATTGCTGCAACGACCCCCTTGACCCGATTTGTCAGCGCTCGCAAAAGCAATAATTGACAACACTCGCAAAATGTCATACCAATGGCTCGCGATAGCTTCTGGTCTCCATATCGGTTGAAACTTCCAACAGCTCACCTGTCAGCTGACTCGTCTTGATTATGTGGTCAGCCAAATACGTCAATCAATATACTCTCCATAGCAACACTCACAATTCCACAAACGGTCTCAGCAACCTGTAGACCTCTTAATACATCGCCCTTCGCGTCTGCAAATGTCTTTCCCTGCTCCAAAGTAATTCTAGCTGCTATCCTATCCCAATCTCGACGGAGAAGCTGGACAAACTTGAACATAATCTGCTGGCGTGTAAGCAACGTCGTCCTTCGCCATGACTTGAACGCCTTCTCGGCCGAATTCACAGCCGCTAGAAGCTCTTCCATTGTAGATTGTGGAACTCTTGTAACAATGTTGTTCGTTGCCTGTAAGAGTTAACTATATTTTGTGGATCAAATGTTAATGCAGCATAATTTTCGTTACCGGATCATAAAGGTCAATCCATGTCGTGGACGCACTCTCTAGAAACTGATTATCTAAAAATATCTTGGTGTTCACTGGATTCTCGATTCTCTCATGGGTCGTAATGTAAGGCTTGTTCTGCCGTACTGCAGCTGCCGAAAACGTCCTTGACCATACAGCTGAGCACGAACCTTTCACCCTTATTATCAGTCGCGACGTGAGACGTGAAGACGAAACAACTTTAACCATTTAGATAATAATATTTGTACAGCTAATGTCAGGTTAACGTGAGTAGAAGTTGATTTCCATAACGGAGAAGCTCAAATAGTGTCCCACGCGGGGAAATCCCCAACGGCCTTTCCGAATTAGGCGAATAGATAAGGTTCGAATGTACACAAGACCCTTGAGATGTGAAATAGTGAGCCGCACGTAGCTAATCGGTGTTCGTTCGTCAAAGTTCTGTCCTTTCTGCCAGAGGTTGGTTGAAGATCTGAGAGTAGACCCTTTAACTAGACAGTCATACCAATGTGCGAAGCGACGGAATGTTGCTGCACAAAGGGCACAGACCTGTGGTCCCTAATCAACGTACTCTCCGTTTGGATGCCGTAAAAAAGGAGGTTGCAAAAACAAACAAATGACCTAAGAGCGTCGTTCCGATAAGGATGCAATTGACCGCATGGGAAAACCGTGGGTTTTGGAGACCCCATACGACATTAGGAACGCCACACGGCGAAGTGGTCGACCTCGGCAACAAACAATGATATTGGGCGTATCTATAGGCTTTGTCACTGGCTGGACGATCTGCACAGCAAGTATTCCGCGAAAAAGATATTACCCGCGCGAAGAGGTGGCGCATGACGGGGAAACTAAGACGTCGGATACAAAACCTGGTCAGCGACTTTCACTGCCGCATTCCTATCTAGCTTCCCAGTTCAGCAAATGGTGACGTGCAAAGGTAGACAAATGTCCTTCCGTCTCAATGATCTGCGCAACCTGCTCACACACATGAACCGACACGTTGTCCATAACAATCACTGTGGGACAGCGTCCGCGTGGACAAAAAAATCTACAATGAAACGATCATGGCCCACTGCTACGTTCAATCCGCACTTTAAGAGCCGCCACACTTCTGGCGCCCGTTTAGGCTCGCTCCTTCTCGGTTCTCAAGGAGTTGCATGACCCTAGTCAAAAACGAGTGTCGAGCAACAAGTTTGACAAATCATTGGCGTTGTAATTTCACAGCAGACTAGAGTCATGACAAGAATAGCCCTGTATTGTATGAAATGAGATATATTACAGTATGGTTTTTCTCTCACCGACGCAGTAAATGTCTTCCTTTCAGGCACTAAACAGATATACTTTAAATAGCTACATATGCACATCCTCCCCACCGGTGTAGCTTGCGCCCGCAGTTGAGAAGGCATCGCAAACTTATCCAAAAATGCTGGTGGACGTCGACGGTTCCACTTAAGACAACTCACTCAAAGCAGAGAGTTTAGCTTTTATTCTTGTGCAAGAGCCAAACAGGCGTCAATTGCGACGCCCACGCGGCCGTGTTTCTGCGAAACTACATCCTCAATAACTTCGATGTCAAGGTTCGGGAACATCTGCTGCAGCGTCTCGACAACGTTCTTATGCTCTTTCTGTTCTCTCTGCTGAGATTCACGAGCTTCCTGGGACGCCTGAGCGGCGGCGGCAGAGGTAAGGTCAATTTGGGACACAGAAGATGAAGATCGTCGATGATCGCTGGCGTTAGGTTGCTGTGGAGATTGAGGACGTGCTTGCTGTGATGTGGACACCGCTCGGCCCGGAAAGTTTCGAGCCCGGCTGAGAATGGATCTCTTTTGTTCTTCGTCTTCTTCAGCGTCGTCGCCATCAAAGAGCTTTGAAAATTGTTTAAACGGTGCCGTGAAAGTGGCGCTCAAGGCCCCTTGTACCTGTGATGCAACTCCAGAAGCCACGTCTGCCATGTCTGCGGGTGAAAATGGTCGTGATGGCGGAGTCTGGGTCCGTGCTCGAAGGCCAGCAGCTGCAGATGTGCTCACCGGCGATGATGAAGTGTCAGAGCGCTCATCATTGCGATCAGCTTTCTCTTGAATCATTGCAACTGACTGTACAATTCGTCTAAAAATCGACATTAGGAGAGTAGATTAACGGATCGAACTACTACATACTCTTCAAACTCCTCATTCGTAATATTCAATGCAGTGCGGTCGAGCGATTCGATGAAGCTAATAGCCCCTTGCAATGACGACAAGTAATAACCAGCTTCACCGTTCAGCTTGTCAGGACTTCGGAACCGCATAATGTACTGCACGTTCGAAACAAGATGCCTTGGCTGGGCCTTGATCACGACATATATGAGAATTGGAAGAAATTTGTCGGCCGATTCTTCTGTCTTGGTCTGCCTGAGAAGTCCAAAAATCACCTTGCAGCAGTTCAGAATGCAAATAATCTTGTCCCTAGGTGCACGATAATTGTTGATTTTTAAAAGCTCTAGTTAGAATGTTAGTGAACGTCCATATGAAGTAAAGAGATGAGCTGCGAATAACAAACATACCGTCTTCAGCCAACAAGATGAAACGCTCGCCACTATCGATTATACTTTGTTCGACATCCAAATGCCTCGCTTCAATCCATGACCATATTCGCTCCTTTTCCTGAAGCACGTTGTCTCGCAACAAATCTTCCTCATGACTAAAAGTCCGACGACTCCTCGGAATTTCAGGCGAAAACGTCTGGGAATATAATCGGTTCATGATCAACTTTTCCATGCCCTCTAATGCATTGGCAATCTCCGTCTCAGGTAAGGTCGAGAATGGCGGGTACAGCGGTATTCTCGGTGCGATAAAATTCTGAAAATCTTGAACGATCTTGACTTGCTCCCTAACCGTCCACGACCGTTTTCCGAATTCGTGGAGAAAACTCTTAAGATATCGAGAGAGCGGGTCAGCACCTTTGTGCCGGAGCTGACTGAGGAAGCGTTGAAAATCAAACGGTAACTCGGCCGGTTGGTCTTCGGGCTTGGGAAGTTCGGCTTGCTTGTTGACATTTACGGCAGCTAGGCGGGCCGAGGAGGATTGCTGCTGATCCGTTGTTTTGGACGCACCCGTACGTGCCTGTGCTGACGACGTTAACTGTTTAGAGACTGTGCGGGCCGCATGCATTGGCCTAGCTAGGCCGTTGAGAGACTTGGAGGAGGTGGACGCGGCGCTTGATGACCTAGATAATGTGAATGATGTCGAACTGCTCGAAGATCGAGACGGAGGTCGAGAACGCTGTTCAGAATTGGACACAAGCGATAGCGGGTCGAATTGTTCTAATATACTTTGGAGATTCAGGCTTGGCTTTCCTACGGTTGGCTGGGGTGTAGGCATTGGCGACGGTGCTGGGAGGTCATCGTCTCGCGGCGATGAAACTAACGACACCATTTCGGAAGAGTCTGACAGAGTAAGACCAGCCAGGGAGCTATTCCAGAGAAGATAACGTTAGCGATACAACAGCAATATACAATAATAACGAAGCGGACATGAGTGAGATGCCAAGATGACGCGCGATAAAAAAATCCACACATTACCTGTCGATACTAGAGGAAGCTGCGGACGACTCCGCAGGCGCAACCGGACTGCTTTCAGTAATGCTTTGGTCCGCGGACTGATGCGCAGACTCGGCAGGGGGCTGCAGCGCGGACATATTAAAGCTGTGCCTGTGGACTTCAGGGTGAGCTTGTTCGGCCGTGCTGGACCTAATTTACGCCTTCAATCACTATAAAACAAACGTTGACTGTAACTGGTGCCCTTCAACTGTCGGCCGTCGTGTTCGTTATGTCCAGTGGAAAAGTAGGCTTCCGTAGGATACCTGCTACTTGGTTGAAGGGCCTGTTGAAGTTCGTAATTGCGATAAAAGTGGTTTGGGAGGAAGATGGGTCACGATCACGAGGGTTCTGTGCAGGCTTCATTCCCAAGTAAAAAAAAAATAGGTGACATGGACCTATCCGGACATCCAGGGTTTTAAAATATCTACGGACAAATCCGCAACGAGCACAAAAACCGGACGACAGGTTCATACTGCCGGTCTTTACAGTTCGCACTCGTGCTGTGATGACAAATGTGCGGTATTTTCTTCAGTCTTGTCCCCAAATCAGAGTCCGCATCCAATATTGACAGAGATTTTTTTACGAAGTATTCTGTTGCCGGATTACAGCTCGAGAAGGTGCTGATATGTCGCGGACCAGATTGCTATAATACAATTGTTGTTGACACTAAGACTGAGGACAATGAGGCATACCAATTGACCTTTTTTTCAACCGTCTTGTCCATGCGCGATCCATTGACACCACAGCCGCTACAGTCACAAGATGACCAGATACTGCAATTCAATGGCGAATTATATGATGCTGTTGGTCGGTTGGAAGAATACAAGTCGGATCTGCTAGGCAATGGTACGGCGTGTACGAACGATACTGCATTATTATCACATCTGTTTGGTCGGTTCGGAGTTTTAGACACGATACAATCAGTCAGAGGCGAGTATGCATTTGTGTATTATGACAGATTGTCGCGATGCATATGGTGGGCGAGAGATTGTATCGGTAGACGTAGTCTCCTCGTTAACCGGTCACGAAAGGACGGTATCGCGTTGTCGAGTCTGCCGCCGTCCGATCCTGACTTACGGGCAGACTGGCAAGAAGTTCCGGCCGGTGAAGTTCACAGGTTGGATCTAGAAACTGTGATTATTATTTTTGCCGTATGTGGCGTTGATACCGAGGGCTAAGATGTCTAGATGGATATTGCAACGATACCGTGGTCATATGAACTGTCCGCACGGCTGGTATTGATTCTTATATGGACACACTAAAAGATATTCTGACTGTTTGCTTAGAAATATCCATACCCGCCTATATGTCTTGACATATCAGTTACCCAGCACAGCTATGATACCCTCGTTAACGAGTTCTCGTCGATTTTGCTGGCCGCAGTTCGCCGACGGGTTCTTGCGATCCATCATGATCGGTCTAAACCGGACACCTTTGCGATCCTCTTCTCCGGTGGCATCGACTGCACACTGCTCGCATATCTAACCGCCGTGTGCCTACGTGACCACGACGCACATATTGATCTGCTCAATGTTGCGTTTGAGAATCCCCGGATCAAGGCGGGGTTCAATACACCTGACCGGGTTCTCGGACGACGAAGTTGGCAAGAACTAACATCTTTACCAGACATCCAATCGTGCCGGTGTGATTTTAGATTTGTGGAGATAAACGTGCCCTATAGTCAGGTCCTAGAGAGCAAAGCAAGCGTGCAGGAGCTGATGTTTCCAAAAGAGAGTGTGATGGATTTCTCTATCGCCTTGGCATTCTACTTCGCATCAAGAGGGCTAGGCACAATGTTCCAGTCTCCACTCAAAGCTGATGATCCAGGGGAAGAGTACTCGACGCCGAGCCGGGTGCTAATATCAGGATTAGGCGCGGATGAATTGTTTGCCGGTTACACTCGGCACATGACCAGTTTTGCTCGAGGTGGATACGAGATTTTGGCGAACGAGTTGGCATTGGACTTTGGAAGGTTGCATGAACGGAATTTGGGTAGGGATGATCGAGTAGGCGCAAACTGGGGCAAGGAGGTACATTTTTTTTTATATTTGGCGTCAGTTTGTAGGGACCACGGGAATGGAATGAGCTGACGAACGTACAGTTTCGGTACCCATATTTGGATGAGGAAGTTGTGGATTTTGCATTACGGTGTTCGTTGGATTCAAAACTGCGAATCGGACAGAACGATGGCCAGGAAGGAAAATGGCTGCTTCGGCAATTGGCCAGGCAAATCGGATTGCGTCATGTGGCAGAGGAGAAAAAGCGCGCTGTAAGTCGAGTTTTTTTGGGCGGCATAGTCTTTAGAGTTTAAAAAAAAAACTGACGGGCAGGTATTATATAGATCCAATTCGGCGCCAGGGCGGCGAAGATGGAACCGGGACAAGGTAAGATCAAAGGCACTGCTAAATTTGTCTAGACATGGTCATTGTATATAAGAGCTGCGGGGTTCAAATAAAACCTTTTCCTTTTTTTTTTAGTTCCTGGGACTACCGCCGATGATGACAACACAGATACTTCCGATGTCGAATTTGCCACTGTTGCAGCCTCGTTGTCAGTACTCTCTTTTTCAGCGAGGGGTTTCGCCGATATGTGTGTTTCCGAGCGTTCTCATTTAACATCGTACACACAGAGCGAGCTACCATCCTGAAAAAAGCAAGAGAGATCATGGACGATGAGAAAACATGTTGACATATCGATAGTTGAAGAGGGAAAGGCAAGTCTGAGGTGGTCCACTCTGGGCATTTTCGGTATTCGGTTGCGCGCCAAAAACCTCCCCGGCCGGGTGGCTAGATTGATGATATCCACCTGCGATTGGGAACTGAGATGGGGCAATAATTATTAGTATCTGAGTGATAATTGCGCTTTCTCCTCCCCCAACCTTCAATCAAACTTTGGGTCATACTACTGCTTGACAAGGAACTTTTTTTTAATCGGCCGAGCCCGAACCTGATCGCATTAAACACGAACTTGACAGTACCGAAAACGAGCTGCAATATAAACAATATTTCCCTTCGGATCTGCATTGGCTCCTCGCAGCGTATGTTTGATTTAGTGGTTTGTCGCGTGATGGTTGGGCGTGCTACGCGCGCGCATTATTTGTGTCATACGCCGCATCAACTCTGCAACACCGTGTTTATGACCCCAACCCTGAACTTATTGAAAGTCGGCTTCAGGAGGGACCTGGTTACAAATAAACGGATAACGGATATCCGTGTAAAATTTATCCGTCGCATAATTTGAATATTCGCAGGACCCGCTGCAAGCTCGAAATTGGGGTTAGGTCTCTATTCACATTTTGTTTGCTGTGCGTAATTCGCAGTAATCGGCTACATTTTGTATTTGCTATTCGCAGTGGTTAGGCGGACACCAATACATGTCATTATATGAACAAATTAGGTTAGTAGTTAGCATTGCTAATGTTAAAAGACGATAAGTTATTCTGCCTCTGTTCGGCGCAAAGGTATGTCACACCCCCAACCCTGAAATGTTTTGAAGTCGGCTTCCCGAGGACCGGTTTTGCATTGACCGGGTACCGGAAACCGAGCAAAAATTTATTCGACGAATAAATTCGAATATTCGCAATAGCCGCTAAACCCGCCAAATTGGGGTTAGGTCTTCTTCGCTAGTGTCGGCTTGGCGTGTCGGCTTGAGTGGTGCTTGGCAGGTTTGACCCCCGCGCCGACAATAACGGCCAACAATTATTTATTTCCTTTGATAGAACATTTTTTTGGCAGCTATTATATATATTATATAAATAGTAAAAGTCAATATCAAATTTTATTAAAATTCGCTAGCGTCCAAAATAAATCCAAGGTAACTACAAGCCATATTGGCCCAGTGCGAAATTATAGAGCTGTGGGTTAGGGGATGGAACTCTTTGCCGGCTGCGAGTTTGGTTGTGCACGACAACGCGGGGTCTTTCTTTTTGTTTTGGAAGGTAAAGACTGTGCCGTGCGTATCAGCGGATTTCGACGATATTAAAAAGGGAATCACATTTCGTCAGCATAGGTAACTGGAATCATGGCCCCCCGGTTCGCACCTAAAGAGCCGGTCGTCCTGGACCCGCCCAAAGACACGGCGTTCACACCGTCGGAATTGCGACAATATGATGGTAATATTTTTCTTTGTTTTTTTGTTGCGGGGTGCTTTTGTAAAAAAAAGATGCCTAATCGTTGTTCGCAGGTGTGCAAAATCCGTTGATCTACGTGGCGGTGAAAGGGACGGTTTTCGATGTGACGAAGAACAGCAAGGTGTACGGGCCTGGAGGGTCCTATGCCGTGTTTGCGGGCAAGGATGGCTCAAAAGGATTAGCAAAGAGTAGTTTGGATCCTGAACTTGCCGTGCCGGATAGGGATGGGTTGGATGAAGGTGAGATCACGGTGTTGGATGATTGGTATTCGTATTTTAGCCAGCGGTACAATATCATGGGCAAGGTCGTGGCCGAGGCCAAGATATGATTGATAATGGTGGGTGGGTTGCATGATTCGATCTTATTAAGAGTAAAATACACATAGTCATGACCAATAATCAAGAACATATACCAAGGTTTTTGAGAATATAATAGTAATATAAATATAATATATACGCCTATAAATAACACCCATTATACTCCGAATTTAACCCAATAAGTCGCAGACCCTTATTCCGACCCGTGCGCTGTTACTATTGTCCAGCGCCAAGGCGGAACCAGTATCACTGTTGTGTCTAAGCATCAAAAGAGTACGGCTGACCTCCTTGCCAGCTTCCTCCATCTCGTCGTCATCGACGAAGCCAGAAGTAGGGGAAACCGCCAGTTGTTCCCTAACCACGGTTGACCGTGGGACAGTGTTGTCGGGGTGACGGACATGGTCCCCTTCATCTTCGTCCTCTTCATCGTCATCTTCATCCTCGTCCATATCTTCGTCGTAATCCATCTTTGTCGCCTCGTCACGGTCAACGTCCGACTCGTCAAAGTGCATGTGGGGGTGGTGGTTTGTGACGTCAAGCTTGGTCTCGCTGCTGGTCTCATTACCCGATTCGAGGGCTTCTACCCGGGCTTGTAGCTGGCCAATGCATCCTTCCAGATATCGCACATATTCCACTGTGGCCTGGAGAATGCCTAGCTTGTGCAAGCTTGCCTCGCCGTGGGTTTGACTGGCGACTCGGCAAGCTGGGACCATGGTCTTGAGGGCGTCAAACTCTTCATTCATTTTGGACCGCCGCCGGCGCTCGATGGCCGAATGGGCAATCTTGCGCGCGGACTTTCGGGTCGCGGCTGATGTCGACGAGCCACTTCCTCTTTTCGACTTTGATGGTGCAGGGGCGCTGCTGGCGCCACCAGTAGCCGGACTCTCGACTGGCTGCTGGTGGGCATGTTGCTGCTGCTGCTGATGTTGTTGATGTTGTTGTTGTTGTTGCGGTTTTGTCGCCGCAGCAGTAGGCTTGGTGGACGCGGGTTTGGGCAGGACAGGCTGCATCTGGATAATCCTTCGCGACCGCATTGGCGGCGGCGGCAGCTTTGACGGGGCAAATTTGCTGCTGCGGGTCTGTACATTAGATATAGTCTGCTGTTGTTGTTGTTGCTGCTGCTGCTGCTGTTGTTGCTGCCTCTCAGATGGACGTACGTCGGTGAAGGAGGAAGTCTTTGCCAGCAACTGGGGCCGCTTAGAGTCATTTACAGTGACGGACGGAGGTAGGAAGAAAGTTGCAATTTCCGGGGCGCACTGGGGATCATTGGGCAAGATGTCGGTTGAAGGAGGTGGAGTGATGAGAGAACCTGCCGGAGAGCGTATGTCCTGGACCGGGGACGTTGGAGACGATATCCTGGACGGGGACTGAGCCATCGTCATTGTTGTTTGTAGTGATGACAGGGAACTGGGTGTGGACGGAGGACGGAGAAGGTCTAAGCTAGATATATATGGCCAGAAGGAGTTGTGCAGCCATGCCAGGCGGACCCTGGCTCAGCCAATTACGGGGCCCACTACTAACTAGCATTCGAACATGAGATCAGATTAGCAAAGGCATGTATGCCCTTTTTTTCTTCGCCTTGGGCCCAGCCTGCCCTGGTTCGTTCGCCCCAGGCCGGAGACGCT
>JANJPG010000347.1:0-11427 GCA_030407185.1 Lipomyces yarrowii
AGTGGCACTGACCACATCCTGATGTCGATCCGCGAGTGCAACCTGAACTGTCAACGTGTCAAAAACACGCGCCATATCAATACATCGTAAAAGGTTACCAACCATGTTTCAGATGCAACCCGCGTTTGATGTTTTCAATAATAGTTCTGACAGTGAAGGTGCCTTCTTCGAGGGTAATTAATCTTCCAAATCCCGTATTACCACTGGGATCGTTCTTTGACGGCTGAATAACTGCTGTACTAATATACCGCCCGTCAGAAGCAACATCGGCAAGCCAATCATTCACGCCACCGACTTGTGCGTCGACCGCCGTATGGGGCGAGTACACACTTATTCCCGCGTGCGCTAGTCTAAGTAGTGAATGTTGTTGGGTATTGGATTGCGTAATTTGCTTTAGCGGACGGAAGATTATTGGATCTGTATGCATTAACAGACATATCTCAGAGTAACAAGAACCAATCATCAACTTGATGAGACTCACGATATGCGACAATTAATAAAGCTTTCTTTTGCATAGCTTCGTCAACAACTGCTGTGGTCAAATCAATCGTGAGGAGAACTCTGGCCCTGTTTGTCGTGTGACGGACGAGCGGCGATTCGAGTAACAAGCCCGTGTTGTCCCACGAGTCATCGGCAAGAGCAACAGGAAAAAGCTGTTGAACTACAGCGTATCGTAAATTAAGACGGTTGTTTTTAGAAAATTAAGCGAGACTCATACCTGTAGATATCAAGCTCTTCAGGACCCTCGTCGTCGATGCCACAGTCACTGCCTTCGACATATCTACTAACTAGAATTACAATTAATTGCGCAGAAGTAGACCTGGGCGTAAGAATGCTGACTCAAGGATATTGCAAATTCGATACCGAAGCAAGAGCTCGGGTGATACCGCTAGTTTGGCGGGTACAAATACTTTTGTGCGTACAAGACCCTTGGCGCAATCACACATATTTTCGAACTTTTCTTGTTCATATTCGTGGCTCTTTGTAGAAACAATCACTCAATCACTATTTAGAGACGATTAGATGGTCAGGAGGAAGTGCAACAAGTTAGCGACATGTTTCATTAATGGCAGTAAAGAAAACAGTACAAGTAAGAGAAATAGCTAATTAGTCCATCTGATAAGTCGCAGATGACGCATTATGAGAGCCCCTGCATAAACGCGCAATTTACAAATGATATGTAATCAGATGGAGCAATAATTGAGATCGGATGAAATTTCCCGAGGATGGAGTTGTCCTGATTGCACAACCACAACAAGAGTCGAGATAATCTGAATAATTATTTGTCTAATTCGCAATTAGTGCGTTGTGACTCGAATTTATTATTTGGCATATTCATTTGTACAGGTTCTAGTCTTTAAATCGGCCAACCAAACGGTCCATTAAGTTACTCAACGGAGCAACCGAGCGACACATTCAGTTTTTTTTTTTGTCAGAGACATCTTATTATTACATTTTCAAGCATGAGCGGGAGTGGAATAGCATCCAGTCACATTGACTCTGTCATTCGCGATCGTCTAAACGCGTCGCATGTCCAAGTCGATGACATATCCGGTATGCCATCTCTGCACAGAATGCGACAGGTTACGCTAACTCTTTTTCTTTTCTCCCAGGTGGTTGTGGACAGGCCTTTGAAGTTATAATCGTTTCGCCGTTGTTTGTGGGAAAGAACATGCTGATGAGACATCGCCTCGTTAACACGGCATTGAAAGAAGAAATCTCAGCGATACATGCTTTCACCCAGGCAAGTGATACCAATTACTTGCAACGGCAAGGATGCTAACAATAACCCGTGCAGAAGGATTATACGCCGGAAGAATGGCAAAAGAAATTCCAGCAGTAATAGACAGAAAACCTGGCTCAGTTGTTGCTTTGGATTCAATTGGCGTTATTGTGGTTCAAAAGGAAGTAATTGGTTAGATCGAATATGTTACAAATAGAGTATTTTTTGTTGGACATTCCTTTGAGCGAAAGCTGACGATGTACAAGTATCGAGGTGGGACTAAAAGTGGCACCAAACAAGTGATCAATAAATTTTAATGACACGACCAAGGGACTAATCAATACAGTGAGCGAAACAACTAACACACACATGAACTCATCCGCTGTCAACAAACTGTATACTCATGCTTCATGGTGACATCATACTTTTCAAATCAAAATCACATATTATTCTTCTAGTCGAACATTCCCAAGAGATCCTCGACATGACTACGGAACTGCTGTGGTTGATTGAGGTCCAATGGCGGCGAAGCCCGTGCAGAGTCAGATCCTAGATTTATATTGGCAACACCTGTAGTGGGAGGAGCAACTGGCTCGACATCGAAATCTATG
The DNA here is from genome assembly GCA_030407185.1 of Lipomyces yarrowii. Classification (NCBI taxonomy): domain Eukaryota; kingdom Fungi; phylum Ascomycota; class Lipomycetes; order Lipomycetales; family Lipomycetaceae; genus Lipomyces; species Lipomyces yarrowii. Next base: position 2,335 of record JANJPG010000347.1, read on the forward strand.
TCTAGCAGGTTCTCCAGGTTTCCAGCCTTAGTAGTGACTTGGATGGGTTCTTCCTGCGCAAGTTGTGCCTGCTCCTCTAACGCCTTCTTCTGTAGGGCGTCAGCACCAAATCGACCTTGACCGATAAAAGTCTCAGCTGGTTTATGATAAACTGATGCCAGGGTGGATAGCTCTCGTAGTAACTCTTCTAGCACCGGCGCAGGAAGATGCTGAATGACCTCCTTTACTGGAGGCTTCTTCGACATGATAATATCCTTTGTGGTCTGTGAATTGGTAGAGAGTAGACGCCAGTAAATATATGCTCGGTCACGGAGATCCGCGTTATCACACTCATTAGTAATTGTCTGCAGCACTCTCTGAACAAGCGGTTGGGAGTTTTGTGGTTTCAGCAAGAAGAGCTTGACGGTTGCTGTAAGCAATTGTAATTGAACTTGTGTCGTCTCGTCCAAAAATCCATCAATGAAGGTTGATAGTATCTCGTCCGCGTTGTCAATCTTGTCGGCATATTCACCGACAATCCAGATCATAGCACCTCTCGCTTCTGGCTCATCAAGCTCGTCGATTCCTTGACATAGCATTGGAATGACGCCGTCGTAGCCAGGATACCTCCGCAGTACATCCTATGCACATCTGTCAGCTAATGTTATTCCAGTCTTGACGACATCGGTTGCCCTCACCCTCATAACTATAACCGCCTCCTGGACAACATAATTGACCTTTGTGTTAATCAAATCCAAAAGAACATTAACACATCGCTGAGCCGAGCTCTCAATTTTAATCGCACATTGGCCAATCGCTCTGACAGCTCGCTTCACAAAATCCATGTCGACCTCTAACGCGTATTCCTTCAACTCGGACAACAGCGTATCAACATTTCGCGAGTTGGCTAATCTGATCATGATATCTAGCTTCTCGACTTTAAGGTATAACGGATCGTTATATTTACAGAAAAATATCCGCAGCTGATTATTAAGAATGTCCGGATACTTTTGGAGAATAATGTTGATATTTCGCAGGGCCACGTATTGGACTTCCGGGGTAGAAACTACCAGAGTGACTAAAAACTTATTAGTAACTGCCACGCGATATTACAACTCATCCTCTTATACCTAGCGGTGGCGACATTTTGTCTAGATATTGCTTTTGCGACTCAGGATCAAGTAGATGTACGTGGCACAGAATAGCTTTGACAGCTGCAAGAACGACACTAGGATTCACGTGCTGAAACTGAGGCACAATGCGCTCACATATATGCTCTGCTTCCCGAACGTCGGCTGTTCTATAATTGGCTATCGACGTTAATATAGTAATTCGACCCCACCTGCGAACTGTTAGTAATTACGATGGAGCACTCGCACTGGTCGACAACATACTCTGTGCATTCATTCAACGCCAGCAGAAGTTTCTTCAAAATGTCCGGATTGACGGCAAAGGCGTTAGTCTCAGGAGCGGCCTCCTGGATCTCTGTAAGAGCCGCGACAGCGTTGGCAATGACCTAATGCGAATATTAGCGAAACTCCTCCAAATCTTAGACAGACAATGCCTCATACCATCGGATTGGCGTCACCAATCATCTCCTGCAATGTGGCTAAAAATCCATTCTCGACGACAAGAGTTGGATTAAGATCAAATAACTTGGCCACACAGATTGCAGCTGTCTTCCTCACATAGGGACTATCATCCTGGAGCATTGTGTCAGCCAACAGGAACAACCAATATCGACAACTTCACTTACTTTCAAAGTCTTCCGTAGCGGCTCTTCCATGTAATCGACAATTTTGTCAACACGAATGCAGCCCATTGTTCTGATGGCCAACGCGCGGACCAAAGGATTTGAATCCTCGGAGTCCTCATCGAGCAATTAGTTGGCGCCAAGTACAAATATTCGCTCAAGGCCTACCTGAACAAATGTATTCACAGCAAGAATACACAAATCTGGATGGCTCTTCGCGTAGTTCCTAACCTGACGTTAATCCCGCGACCACCTTTAACAACCACAGCAACGCACATCAAATACAAATATACTAGCTTCTTTTGCTCGATATCTGGAGTGGCAATATTTTTCAAGACGTCTGGGAATAATGCCGATACGTCCTTACCCAGAGTCATTGCCGCAATTGTTCGCTGGATTGCATCTTTCCTGAATTAGATACGTATTAGTCTATCTGCATAGGCCCGTCCAAATCGTAGCGATTACCGTTCATAAGCATATTGTGAAACAAGCCCACTTCTCAATTCATATGTTTCGCCTAAACAATGAACGCGTGTATCAGCCTGTCGGGTTCACTGATCAACTGTCGCAATGACTGCGTTGCGCCGACATCGCACGTCTCTATTACTAGACAAAGCCCATACCTTTCCGAGGGATTTGAAACACGCTCCGAATGCGTTTCTCAATTGACGCTTGCATTGCTTCCTAACTGGCTCCCTAATTGCCGCCTGGAGATATGGTAAAGAAGCTTGATTGCAGGTGCTGTCGTGGATTGCGCTATGGAATTCACTGAGCTAAAACAAAACGCATTGTAGCGCCCGCGCCGGACTCCCCTATCAAGGTCCTACCCTGACCCTAAATACTTTCCAGGCAGCAACTATGATATTTTCTGCGCTATATTGCAATTCAGGGAAATCAAGAGACAAATCCCATTCCAATATGGTATGCTTGTGAACAGTTGCGGTAGTGACTACAGCAGTTAACTGTATTAGCCTCTTCCAAATCCACGCCGTATCTTCGCATCATTTCGAACAGACGAAGAAGAACGGGAATATTCGCGCAGGGCGGTAACGAACTACAATCGTCTTTTAAGGTATTTTAGGAATGACTGACAAGGTTCTAGTTTCTTAATTTTATGGGATTTTTGGGCTCGTGCTTAATATTCAGTTTTATGGCACAGAAGCTGTCGGGATCGAAGGGATCAATCTTGCCTTGAGCTGCTAATATAAGCATGTTGTCAAAGTTTCAGATAGGCATGGATTGTCAAAGCTTTCCGCGACATGCTATTTCGGATATTGATTATTATTCGGCCATACGAAGACTGCTTAGGGCGTCACGCACGCGTATCCAGACATATCCCACCAGCTGACTGTTACGCTGTCCCTCTGGACGAGATCGATACTGGTTTCGAATATGTCCCGTAACCTGAACATCACCGGATGAAGGGTAGGATAATCGATTTGAGACAATCAAGCAATTCTATGCATTAGAATTGAGCGCAAGTTGCCGCTATTTCCGATGACGTGCGGTAGCGGGTTAGTGGTGGATTTTCGACGATTCTACAACTATTGACGCCGGGGGATAGAGAATGATAGTAGAGTTGCATGAATAAGATATTTCTGATAGTTCCTGGGTTCATGTGTCTTGATGAGTCTTACATAAAATTGAACTACAGCGTCACCTGTAACGCCTTGAGTGGATATGCCACAGAAATGTTCGCGACATTTGTGACATACGTCAGTATACCAAACGCTTGTAATTACAGAGCTACAAAGTCAGTTGCCAATAAGGTAGCCATAGCACCCGGAGCGATTAACTACTGGTCAACTTTCTAGATGCCTCTGTTCATGCTGATGTTCTACCGGGCCACCGGAGACATATATTATTCTTGATGAGATCTTCAGGTACTAAAATTGTAGACCTAAGAATATTAGAACTTATTAGCAGACAAAGCATAAGATCTGTATGGTACGTTGTCGCTTTCGACATCGCTGAAGGACTAGTTGGTCTGGGCAGCCTTGACAGCCCCGCCAGGCCACGACCCTTCGATGGTTCGGAATCTCATTCCGAGGTGTGCTTGCAGTAGCTTATGGGATTTATACTTACTTCCAGCAGAACAATTCTTTATGCCTACTTGGGCTCAACTGGATTAGAATTCCAAATAACTTTGAGTCTGGCGTTGACATCCGTGAAGGTTGGAAATATCTAGACGCACGAGTAAGATGAGCGCCTTGGTTCGTTCGTTATTACGTCGCGTCCCAGCAAAGCGATGCACTCCGCTCTCAACCAATTCCTTCGTCAGATACGCATCTAGCTTCCAATGGCATGATCCGTTCTTGTTAGGCACTCTTCTAACTGAAGAAGAAGAAGCCATTTCAGATGCAGCGCGGCGATATTGCCAAGGCTCCCTGCTGCCTCGTGTACTCGAGGGATATCGCAATGAGACTTTCGATAAGACAATTATGCTCGAACTCGGTGATCTAGGATTCCTTGGACCAACAATTGACGGTTATGGATGCAGCGGTGTTAGCTCGGTCGCTTACGGGGTAAGATGCTCTCCAACTCTTAGCAAAAAGTTCAGGGACTTACGAAGCATTACAGTTGATTGCCAGAGAAGTTGAACGGTTGGATTGACGAGCATGAACTTGTGTATTACAGTGGATTAACTCGATATAGTGTCGATTCTGGCTACCGTTCGGCCATGAGTGTGCAATCGAGTCTGGTCATGCATCCACTAGCGACCTTTGGCACAGACGAGCAGAAAGAACGTTTCCTGCCAGATCTTGCCAAGGGAAAAATCATCGGATGCTTCGGCCTTACCGAACGTACGCTATAGCTATTTGAATTCATTTCGCAAAAGAGTGTAGGCTAATAGAAGTAGCCAACCACGGCTCGGATCCCGGTTCAATGGAAACAGTCGCTAGGCAACATCCCACTAAGGAAGGTGTCTATCTCCTCTCGGGAACGAAAAACTGGATCACGAACTCTCCTATCGCGGACGTACTCTTAGTCTGGGCGAAGCTTGACGGCGTCATCCGTGGTTTCCTAGTCGAGCGGTCGAAAGCTGGCCCAGGTCTAGCTACGCCTAAGATCAAAGGCAAGACGGCACTCCGCGCGAGTGTGACGGGTATGATTAATATGGACGACGTTGAAGTTCCCAAAGAGAATATGCTTCCTGGAATTCAGGGTCTCAAGGGTCCGTTTTTGTGCCTTAATAGCGCACGCTATGGAATTAGTTTTGGTGTCATAGGCGCATTGGAAGGCGCACTTGCCTTGGCAAGACAATATGCGCTTGACAGAAAGCAATTTAACAATCCGCTGGCTAAATATCAATTGATCCAGAAGAAGTTGGCTGACGCGGTAACTGATATTTCCTACGGTCTTTTAGCTTGCGTGCAGGTTGGTAGATTAAAAGACGCTGGCAAGGCAGAACCGGAAATGATTGGCATGATTAAGCGACATAACTGTGATCGAGCATTAGAGAACGTCAGAAAGTATGTTAGACTCAATCTAATTGTCCAGCGATAAGCTCACTCTCGTCAGGCTCATGGAGATATTTGGAGGAAACGCGGCGAGGTAAGTCGAGGAGCATTTATATTGTGTATATCGTTTTAATTCTTCAAATAGCGACGAGTATCACATAGGCCGCATTGCGGCCAACTTGTTCGTTGTCCAAACTTGTGAGTATCGTCATTCGCACTTAGTTACTTAATGCTGACGTCCGCAGACGAAGGACAGAGCGACATTCATGCGTACGTCAAGTTCCAGAGTGAGTTAAAACTATATTGCTGACCTCTGTTAGACTAGCGCTTGGGCGGGCGATTACAGGTATCAATGCCTTCTACTAGAGGATTCTTGTGAGACTCACTGCATGCACTTGGTCGAGATTGCGTGGACGACATGGTCCGGTATATTCACGGCTTTAAAGTGCTCTTGTATCTGTAAATGGTGTGCAGAAAAACAATACAAATGTCCTTAGCAACCAAAGCCGAGACACGGTACCGAATGGCTCTGTCTGCTTGCACGGTGTTGCATCGAGTGATTATTGGATTGGCTGTGAGACGCTTGTACTTCCTGACGAGTAAATTTCCGGCCAGAAGTTCGCAATTCTGCACCCTGTGAATTATTTACGTCTGATCTAGCGGATTTGCACTTGTTTCAACGATCTCCGCAGTTTGATCGACTGTAGCACGAAATCCGACGATCCTCACGGCAAAGTTAGAATACCCTAACCCGCAATTTGTGTCAGGCAAACAAACGGGCCGGTTGCTTCTCTGTTGTGGCATGGCGCTGTATCTCGACCAGCGCGCAATTCCATTCCAAAGCTCGTGCGAAACTGCACGTACCTCTGTCAGCGTGTGCGCGTTGGTGAAGTTCAACTAACAAACGCCGTACGATTGGCCTTGAACTTCCGTAACCGTAGTTCAAGCGGCACGTTATCGATAACCTGCCTAACTAATTTACAGCCAATGAATTCGGAGGCCAGCAAAAATGATATCGAGAAGTCACAGTCCGAGCGGCAAGTGGCTGGAGCGATTCCACATAATGAGCTAGTTCAGGAAGATTTGCTCAACATATCCGACCTCGATGCAACACTTGTCAAGAAGATGGCCCTCCTGAATGACGCAATGGACGACATAGGAATGACTTGGTACCACTGGAAGCTCTTCTGTCTTAATGGTTTTGGATATGCTGTCGACTCGGTAAGTAGTACAAGTCTCTCTGTGGTAAATGTAATCGCGGGCTAACCACTGGCAGCTTCTTATTGTCTGCCAGACCGTTGCCCAGCCGCAAGTAGAACTTCAGTATCCTCGTTCGGACAGAATTCGGGGCATATCAGTCGCCTCGTCCGTCGGTTTGTTCGCCGGGGCAGTGTTCTGGGGCATGGGTGCGGATATCATTGGTCGTCGTGTGGCTTTCAACACCTCATTGTTCGTCTGCGCAGTCTTTGTCGTTATCGCAGGCGCAATGCCAACCTATGTCTCGTTTGCGGCAATGGTCGCCATCTATAGCGCCGGCTCCGGAGGTAACTATGTGCTCGACGCGACCACTATGCATGAGTTCTTACCGAGAAAGATGGCGTTCCTGACGACAATTATGGCCGTGTGGTGGGGAGTTGGCTATACCGTGACCGGACTTTTCGCTTGGGTCTACATGAGCAATTTCTCATGTGAAAGTGTTAGCACCTGTGGGTACGCCAATAACAAAGGCTGGAGGTACCTTCATTACACGGCCGGGTCTCTTGTTATCATCTGTGCTCTGCTTCGTCTGGCTGTTGCTAGAATGGAGCATACGCCCAAATGGCTCCTGACCCAGGGCCGTGATAAAGAAGTTATCGAGGTTCTCAACAAGATTGCTAGAAACAATGGCCGCGTTCATAACCTTACTCTCGAGCAACTCGAAGGGGTTGGTATGGTGCACGATGATTCCAAGCACATCCCGAAACGAATCTTTCAGCACATTGTTGGGTTATTCAAAACCAGAAAGCTTGCGTACTCGACCACTTTACTTTTCTTCTTGTGGATTTTCATTGGCATTGTAATTTGTTTTGCTATCACCGCAGCTGAGAAAATTTTGGGCATGAACTGACTATTGGATCATAGGCTAATCCTCTGTATGCCGTTTTTCGGCCATACTATTTGAAGACTCGAGGCTACATGCCGGGCGAGGCCCCGACTAATTATATCACTTGGAGAAACTACGCCATTGCCAACATTTGCGGATTAGTCGGTCCGTTCCTTACCTGGCCACTGCTAAATGCAAAGTATGTTGGTCGCCGTGGAACGCTTGCGATAGGCGCACTTCTAACCATGATCTTCCTGTTTGCGTACACTCAAGTTGCCACGGCCGACCAGAACTTTGCCATATCCTGCGTTATCAGCACGGTCGAGAACATGTTCTTTGGCAGCTTGTATGGCATCACGCCGGAATTACTTCCCACTGCTTCGCGAGGAACCGGGTATGGGCTGGCGGTCGCGATTAACCGGGTCTGCAATGTCATGGCGTCTCTCATTGGAAGCTATGCGAATGTTGAGACCGCCGCGCCATTGTTCGTGTGTGCATCGTTTTATGGCGGCATGGTAATTGTATCCTTGATGCTTCCCTTTGAGCCAGCTGGATCAGGGTCAATCGGATACACTGCCGGAGAGAGTTCTGATCGTCACGAGCGAACTGAAGCTGTCACCTGATTTGTCCGCTGTTCTGATGTTAGACTGCCATGCTATATGAATAAAATTGTTTGTCTTTTTGGGAAGCATACGTTGTAGTAGTAAAATGGATTCAAACAGTGCCTGAATAATATATAAAAATGAGGCACGTGGCATACTTAAACATTTCCCTATTTCAGTCGGCTGTACCGGGCACGTCAGAACTTGGCAAGGATTACAACGGAGATCTCATATCATCCATCTTATATCTAAATCGCGTGCTATTTTCTTATCTGATCTCAACGCTATTATACGACAGTCGGATGGGCCTTAGGATCGTGCGGCTCCGTTGTCAGGGGTCAAAATATATTTTGCGAGCAGATTTACTCATCGCCGGATATGGCCGCCGCCATGTAGGCCATAATTCGATAGCCTGGAATAATACAAATTACATTGACGTATCTAATTAGTAGAGCATTGAGGTTCTCGAATGATATGGAAAAAATTCTATTCTAGCAATCAGCGATAGAGCCGTGTGCAATGTGGATCGGCTATCTCCGAGATTCACAGAGCAGACGTTAGGCGACGAGATAAGAACACCAATTCGGTTTATGCGTACTGTCTCAGAGAAGAAAGTTACTGAAAATTTCCCTGACGTCACAGATGAGTCATTGTTGTACTGTGAGGGCAGTCTGGAACTGTCTGTTAAGCCTCAATACTGAATTCATCGTCCCAAAACTCTGCAATATCCTCAACGACAGGTAAAGCCAAGGCGCTAATACGCATCACATCAGGTTCGTCGTCTATATCCTCGGTATCGTTAAAGTTCCGACTTTCTCTCACGGCGGCTGCGACATTGGGGAACCGAATCGCTAGATCTGTAAGGGACGTGAACGAGTCCCGAAGCATGCTAACTTCTATTCACCTATGTCAGTCGTAACTGGTATAACCGGCATCATTAATTAACATCATTTAGCTTCGAGAAAGCGCACCAAAGTCACCTAATTGTCCTCCACTAGCGTTGACGCTTGCGAGTAGGCTATCCACTGTTTTCGCACTAGCTCGCTCATTGTCTGTTGACGTAGCATGCCTTAAAGACAATGATCGCCGTACTTTAGCAACTATATCGTCTACGGCGGTCGCATGCTCGGTCTCTGCATTTTGATGTGCATTGTCACTTGATGCCGTCGGACGTGGGCGCGGGACGGGGATTATTTGGATTTCCGGATTCATTGG
>JANJPG010000348.1:0-11350 GCA_030407185.1 Lipomyces yarrowii
CCGGCTCATCAGGCGCATTTGGGAAGTCAGTTTCGGTGTTGAATTGGATGAAGTGCACCGAACCGTGGTCCCAGGAATACCAGAAGTTCTCCACTCCGCCGGACTCAGCTGAGGGCATGCTGGACATAAGTAAGCATCAACACGAATCTACCGAGTGGGCAATTCCGCCTGCACATACGTACTTCCAATGGGCACGATAACCCGTAAAATTCAACTGCCCTGGAAAGCAAATATCCAGGTCACTTCCGTTGTCGCAATTTGCCTCGTGGTTTCCTTGGATAAATCTTAGTCAAGACTTAGTCAGCACTCGAGAAATTAGGAACTAACCAGGGCCAACCATATAGGGACGAATGCTAGATATTTCCTCAACTTGGTCGTAGAACTCGTTGAGAATTTTATCATATTTGGCGCCGCCATCAGTCTGGTTAACTGGGCTAATGTATCCCCCCTTCTCCTCCTTAAGCCAGGCATCGGCGTAGGCAATGTCACCAACTATGAAACATTAGCTTATGAAAACGATATTTCAAGATGGGCAACGGACCGTGCCAGACGAAGTCATAGCTGTCCTTGAGTGTCATCAGAGACTCGATAGTAGTCTTCTCGCCAGGTTTAAGAGGGTTGCTTGCCCCCTTGCCGACCGTGGTGCTCAGACCGTCGGGGCCAAAGGTGCCCATATCGCCTACCATGGCGAAGCTAAATTCGGTGCATCTGCCAGCGCGACGCGCGGTTTTGAAGGTATAAGTCTGGTTACCGCATTCGGGCATATAGTAATAGGTGGTGTCAGACTGAAGGCCGGTGATGACAACATGGTTGTTGTAGGTAGAAGAGGTTGGATAGGTGGTGGAGATGTCAGATCGGGCGAAGCGGTTAAGAATTCCATTTTTACTGAAGTAAACAGTAGGATTGGCCAACTTCTGCTTCGTGTTCCAGCTGACAGCCATGCCCCTATCGCCGGCATAGGCCAGGCGAATCTGGAAGGGTGCAGTATTCTCATTGCACCGGTCTGGGTTGGCGTTTGGGGCAGCCAGAGCGGCAGCGGCGAACGCTACCACCACGGTGACAACTCTCAGCGGAAAAAACATTGGACGGCGTAGATAAGTGAAAATGAGGAGAGAAATGAATCGAATCAGGACGGGAGCGTCTATTTGAACTCACCACCACTCCCCAGCCAGGAGTCGAACAAGTCAAGCCATGCCAAGCTATCATCCCTCATGTTGCGTCATGTCAGTCGGCTTTGATATACATAGCCTCAAAATAAAGCAAGGGATACTCATACTGAGCGTTCCTTATTGGATGTTCCTGGCGAGATGGCCCTGTCTCTTTACGCCAAGACCCTGACGTATGTGAGACATCTCCAGGCTGTCTTTCAGTGTGAAGCTGCTTAAGCTTACGCCCGTAGTTGGCTTATTCATGTGGTGGGCCAGCGGAGACCAACCATGTCCAGGCTCGTTTCCACGTGTATGCTATGACAGACCTAAGCACTCCCACTTGTTGAAGTTGCAGTCGTTGGTAAGGGTTGTTACTGCTGACTAAATGCCGAACAATATTATTGCAGATACTGATTGAGTTTTCACTGACTATGCGCAGTGACACCTAACAAATGCATATATCCGGCGTTGTTTTTCCAAATTGGAATCTGCATGGGGAGTTAATGGATTTGACACCGCGCGCGATGCCGTTGGCGTTTGCGTTAATTTTTGTGCTCAGCCCTCGCCGCGTTTTATTCACTAGATTTTGAGTACATACTCGAATAACCAGGTGCTCGAATAAGCCGACCCGAATAAAACGCAACACTAGCCCTATAAGTTGCGATGCGATAAATCCAATTGTGCCCGACAAATAAAGCCTCCCAACCGCTCAAAGTTCCATGGCAGGTTCTCATCCAAAGAAGTCATCCAAACCTATGCGATTCTACCATTTGCAGATTCGTTTTATTTAGAAAGGCGTCATCCAGATTTTACATTAGGACCTGCCTATTTCACCTTCCAACAACACACTTTATGGTAAGACGTACCCTCCGTCGATGAGTACATCACTTCCCGTCATATAAGTAGGGCCATCACTCGCCAGGTACTAATAGAAGCCCTTGATCTCCTTCACATGATCTTGCCTTCCTAGTGCTGACATGCGATACGCCTCGTTGATGGCCAACGGACTTGCTCCCATCTTGGTGCCGAAGAGCCCTGGTGAGACAATGTTGACACGCGCAAACTCCCGCCATTCGCGGACAAGTGACTTTCCAAAGTGGGTGGCGTATGCTTTTGTCGCGTTGTAGACTCTCTGATCAGTTGGAACGTTGACAATATGCCCACTCATACTCGAGGTGATGATGAGGTTGCCATAGCCCTGTATTGAAACTATTGAGATTCCAGAGACGGACAGGGAAATCGAACCCATTGATCCGGCTGACTACATAGAGACTGAAAGTGAGAATACGATTGTTCTGGCAAGAAAAGACCAGATACGCGAGCTAAGGACTTGGACACGATTGTCTTGGCAAGACCCGATGGGAAAACTCTGGACCTGGATCTGGCACGGCATGCAACAGTGCAGTTGCTAACTCCTGAGCCGAGTATAGAACCGACTCCGGCCGAGCTACCCCAGTACCAGTTGATGATATACAGCCTGACTCCGCTCCGGAAACATCGGTGTCGGTCCTCGAAACCTTTCCTCACGAAGTAGCATCTCCAGAAGTGGAAATTCCTCGACAAAGAAGTGGAAATTCCTCGACAAGAGACTCCTCCGCCTCCAAGGGGTGTTCCCCGTCGTCAGAGGAATGAAGGAATTGACGAAAACCATTATCATTCGCACCGGTCCTAGAGTCAAGCAACGTAAGGACTATTCGAGCACCCCAGACACTTTGTCACGGAGCATTCTTCACTGGAGCACATCATCGAATCCATAGGAGAGATCTTCCACCAGTGCCCAAATCCTGGAAGGACCTAAAGGGACACTTACCAATTCAGGGGTTCAGGGTTTTGATGAAGGGGAATATCCCCAAATGTCGAGAGCTGCTCGCGGTTTCCTCCCCCTACCTGCTTCTGAGACATCGGAGCTATTAAAGTAGTCACTGGGACGAAGCGCAAACTGACCCTCCTGAACGATTATCTGCCCAGGAAGTGGGAAATGGGTCACTAGGGCCATAATATTCAAACACGGTATCCAGCTCCTCCATTCCTGATTCGTACACCGCGTGGTGCTAATGACAAATCCTTTGATCAATCTAATTTATGCAGTGATGGATGCCACGGCAAGTGATTATCGTAGAGTGTTATGTTGAAATTGATACATTACCGGCTACCCTGGAGACCATTTTAAGCCTCAGCGCTAGTCTTTTGCTCCACGACTTGTTACATAAATTATCAAGTTGCCTGCGAGCGGCTGTTCAGCCAGGGAAGAGACTTGCTTGGATTGCGACGGCACAGAATTAATGGGCAGACTATGAGGCTTTGACGCTGCTAAAGAGCTCATATATGTGGGAATAGTCCGCTTGTGTTTTTTTTGTGTTCTTTTAATGTAATAATTATTATGTTCATGCTTTAATTATTATTTATCCATTTTTTATTTTTTACGCTTATTTTTATTTGTATGCTTGCTTCATATTTCGTATTTAATTTCAAATTAGATAACTTAAGTAAATTCTGTTCTTGTCATCCAAGATACGGCAGTCGTCAGTCGATCAGAGCCATCGTAGAATCGGGCCCGAAATATGGAAACCGCATAAATAGCAACAGCTTATGTTGGACCTGCTCATACCGGCTCATTTGCAGAGCAATGTAACCTGGTTTAATACGTATGGATGGCATATCGAGCTTAAGGATTATATTACAGTTTTATAGACTCTTAACCTCCAATATTAATGTCTCTCATATTAGTGATGGTGTAATATCTTTTACTTATATTCTTGCCTTTCCTGCGAGAATATCCGTGGATATCACGGATACGGATACGGATACGGATAAAGCCCATTTCTTACGGATACGGCTACGGATACGGATACGGATAACGCAAAATCTTTATCCGTGGCCGAGCGTTATGGTCTATTGTTAGTTGAATATAAGGAGAACTCTGAATTTGCGACATGCGCAGGAAAATCCACTGCGTTACGCATTAATTGAAGGTTTACCTTGCGATATCGCGATGCCTCCGTTATCGTATCGCATATCGTTTATTATTGCATACTACTGCGATAGAGTACCGCGATAGGGTTATTATTTATGTGGAAATGTGTAGAACAATCTAGCCTACGATCGTAGATTCTGGAGAGATGTAACGATGACGCAATTGGAATATCTGGAAGATTCCAATTGTATGTCTAGAAGGTTCCAGAAGACAGAGTCCCAAGTATATATAGAGGACATCGGAATCTGTCGTTTATGTTATGTGTCTGTGTGTTCTTCAATATACAATCCTATATATTTCAACAGGTTATGAGCCCTGCTTGAGCGCAACCATTGGAAAGAATACTGAAACAAAAGAAACCTGAGGAATGTCAGAAGATAGAGACATTCGAGTCTGAAAGCTCGATGGAGCCCTGAAACCCTGAAACCCTGAAGACGGGGTGCCGTGGAAGCGGCAGTTGACCCTAATCTTGAAGGGTAAAGGTTTTTGCAGATTCCTCGAGGGCAGTCCCGCCAAGGAAAGGAAGAGCCCAGAAGAACAGCAGAAGGAAAAACGGGAGGAGATGAAAGCCTCCGCGACCATAATGGGGAGCTTGAGCATCAAGGTTCAGGCTCAGATCCCTGGCGAGAGTCCAACGCCTAAAGAGATATGGGATCGTTTGCTTAAGCTGTACGACCAGAGTACAGCAGGCTTAAGGATGCAGCTCAAAGGAGAGTTAGCGAACCTGAAGTACTCCGACTTCAAGGACGCTAATGAATTCGTTCAGAAATTCACCGGCTTAGTGAGTCCTCACGCGTCAACGGGAAAGCCAGTCGATGAGGAAGAAGAGTTAGGCTCTTCCTTGAGGCAGTTGGTTCCGGTTTCGAAATATGGAAACGATTGAAACGTACCCGAAGTTCGATGTGGTCTAACCATCGAAGACCTTACAACCGATTTCCTAGAGGAATCTAGAAATGAGGAGAAGGAGAGCGCCTTTGCTATCCGATCAAAGGAAGGCTCAGGCCACGGCAAGAAGAAAGAAACAAGGACCTGTTTTAAATGCGGAAAGAAAGGGCATATAGCCAAAGACTGTTGGTCTAAGACTCCAAAAGACCAACCGAAGCTCAACATGGCGGCCTCCGCATTTGATGGTGACAGAGATCTTAGGACAGCATGACTTATCGACAGTGGCGCAACAGCACATATATGCTGTCAGGCAGAATTATTCGAAGAGCTTGATACTAGCTGGAAACAGCCTCTCGACGGTCTGGGAGGTATTGTGCGAGCCGAAGGAATTGGAACAGTAAGGCTTACTATCGGAAATACCGATTCAACACTTACGTTGAAGGACGTACACCTAGTTCCTAGTTTCTTCACCAACCTGATAAGTGTGGACTGTTTCCGATTATCGAAGGACGCGCGTTTGACCTATGACGGGTCAGCATGGACGTTGATACACAAAGTGGCCTCGTCCCATGTCACAACCACCAATGTACCCTGTGCAGTCAAGGCAGGCAAATACAAGTCTAAGAAAGCGTTTAACCAAATGCCACCTGTAGTCGACTGGTGGGCGTAGTCGCTATCGGCTTCAGGGTCGTGTGCGTTGTGGAGCATGTCCGGAACGTAGAACGAGTAAGGGGGCAAGTTGTGGGAAAAGACGTCGGAATCAAACTGCGCGGTAGCATTGAAGATCTTGCTGCAGCGAGTGTAGTTAGAGGTGTACGTTGTGAACAGGAGCGCCGGCACGTCCAGACGGCGGTAAGCAGGACTGCTCCAACGAAGATTGGTACCGTCAAGAGGAACCGGGAATGGGTAATTGTTGCAGTCGTTGGGGCCGCGAGCAGTGGCAAGAGGTGTATACCATTCCGCATAGGTGGCGTAGTCAATACCTGCGAAGTCGAGCAGGTCGTAGATGGTGGTGGTGTTATAGTTGTACCAGTCCTCATTCTCCACACCGAAGAAGTCACCCGCAACAATGGTAGCATAGTTGGGCAAGGATGGGTGGGTAATTGCGTGACTGTTGGTCAAGAGCTTTCCGCGTGTGGCTAACAACTTCCAGTACGGATCGCCCATGGTCCGGTTGAAAGCCTCATTTTCAAACATGATGTGCAAGATTTTAGAAAACTTGTTGGCTCCGGAGGGAGCCGCCTCTTTGGTGTGGCTTCATTGATAACAAAGAACGGATACATAGTGTTAACATTGCCGATGTCAGCGTTCAAGCCTGGGTCACCAGAGGCTGTAACGTTGTAGATCACCACGGTCTCGTTGCTCACTGCCCAGTTGTAGTAGCCACCGTAAACAGAAGGATCAAATGGCTCTGTGTAGTGCGGCGAGATGCCAAGGTTAGTTATATCTCTCCTTGCTGATCGCGAAGTTTTGCATGAGATGCGCCTTTTATAAAGATTCCAAATTGGTTAGCAGGTAGTGTCGGAAATGCACAACGTGCTCATCTGGTTGTCGCTTGCTTCGCTTGCTAACATATTGACACTAGCTTACAAGAGAATTCTTCTGCTAACGCTATCTCGATCCGGCATGAACACGAGTGCTTTTGCACGACAGCAATTGGGGGATTCCTCGTGGTAAGCAATTTCGGTCATTTCAATCTAACCAGCCTGAAATGAAATCTCACCTATTTCAGTACTAAAGGTTGAAATTTTGATGCTCCATGCCGTAGTAGTCTACAAATTCACGTTAGTGCGAGTCGTAGGTGAAATGCATTTAAGTTTGAGCCATGCGGTGACCGATTGACCAAGGTTAAATCACTCAAGCTTACAGTGCGAGTAGTCCAAAAAGCAACGCTACTCGAATCCTAACTAAAACTAATTTAACCAAAAAGTAGCCTATTCGTCTTAGTTAGTGTGTATTGATGAGTTTCTCTTCAGATGCTATAAAAGATCAGATGCATTACAGCAATGCGAATGGCAAGCGGCAATTAAATATACCATCTAGAAAGTCTAACATGGAAGTGAGCGATTAGACAATGAATGAGCAGCGGTCAGAATGCACATATATTCGTCAGAGATGTCAGTCGGAGACAAACCCAAGTTCCAGAAATCACAGACGACATCCATCGCGTCTCAGTCTTCGTAGTTGGGTGATTCAGATTCCTCATGGTCAGCATTAGTGCGGTTCGGTCTCCAATTCTTGGGGGGTTGCATTTAAGTTTGAGCCGTGCGGTGACGATTGCGAACACAAATCACTCAAAAGCGAGTTAGTTCGGGTGGTAATCCTAACCAAACCAAGCTAACAAGAGTGGACACTGTTTCAGGGTTAGCATATAGAACATACACATTTATCGAAGCGAGAGCGATCAAACACCGAAATGAGCGACGTTCAAAATGTACATTTCATTTTTTTGTCAATAAATAGAGAATCTTGAATGGAAGTTTAGTTGGAGACAAAATACAGGGTCCGGAAATCACTTCCATACGATATCCCTCGGTGCCTTTTTTTGGTTTTTTGTTTTCTGAAACGAGAAAGTTCCCGGAACACGTTGCATACATAGCTGGTCATTATTTGTAAGTCAATTATGTGGGCACGAACAAAAGAAAAGATAAGAAGCGTGAAGCCTTCCAGTGATTGATCGCGGCAACAATCTAACTGGAATGAGCTGTAATTATTCAAAAAATGCCGAAAACGGGTAAAGCGATGTGAAATATCACTTCACAGATCGAATGCCAAAGTGTCTAAATCCCGCAAAGTTGGTTTTGCCGGAGCCTACTGCACATTTTAAGACTGTGGCCACAGTTGTCGTTCCCTGGGACACGTGCAAAGGAAACCACAGCTGGCTTGGTTGGCTCTCTGAAATAAAAATCAAATAAAATAAAATAAAAAGAGTTTATGATCATCGAGCTAGGTTCATAAACCTTAAAACAAGACAGCCTTAGGTTTCTCCATGAACCTCATTACTTATTAACCTTAAAATGATTTAGCATAACTTATTCTTATTAAGGTTAAATTAAGCGACTCATCAAGGCGTTTAGCATGATTCAGGATTTAGCTCACCAAACTATATATAACTACGCTACGGAAATATTTGGTCGGACTTATCGACTTCTTAATTCCGTATAATACTGTATATTCATCCGGCCCGACTTCAGCGCCCTACAACAACACGGTGGCCCTCTGCGGCCCTGGATCTTAGTGGCATGCCACATACAAATATAAACACTTGTGCACTACCACCAAATTTGGTTATTATAATATAGGGCAATTGTCTAAAATACCACTAAAATTTTTGAAATTGCCAAAATACCACTGGGTACCTCAACCTCCGGACCCGCCCCAATTTTCTACGCCAAGTCAGTAATCCACGGCCAATTTTACCCTCCTTAAGAACTTTAAAATTACGTGTTCAGTTCGAACGCGTCCAGTGGGTTTGTTCATAACGCGTCTTAACACAACACCATTTGCCGAAAACAGAATCGTTCGTTCATTTGTTGAAGACACGTCCCAAAATCTTTACGGTAAACAACCAACATCTTTACAGTAAACAACTCTGCAGAACATCGTCAATTATGCCTCCCCAAATTGGAGAAACATTCCCTGACAAAGTTAGCTATGAAGGACATCCCCGTCGAAGAGGGCTACCAATTCCTTTGCCCTTATTCTGATAAGACTCGTGTCGGTTTAGTCTGTAAAGAGGGGTCGTGCGGTTGGAAGCTTCATGCCAGACGCCTAGGCGAAAGTTCAATATTTGAGATCACTAGGGTCCACGGAACGCACAGCTGCACACCCGCTGTTCAGAAGAATAAGCACGCTGAATTGGGCTGCTGCGACCTATTCTTCGGCAATTGAGAACAAGAGGGATTACAAGCCAAAGCAGATGTGCACACAGACCATAAAGTTCAGGTCAACTACCACGTGGCCTGGCGCGCAAAAAATATTGTTCTGGATAGCGTAAATGGAACGGATATTGAGAGCTTCCAAATGCTTCCTGCTTATATTCAGGCGATTAATGAAAGCAATCCAGGTAGTGTCACCATCCTGAACGTGCGTGCAGAAAAATTTTACTGTCTTTTCGTCAGCTATGCCTCGTCTATCGAAGGGTCCAAGTATTGTCGACCTCTTATCGCTCTCGATGGAACGCATCTGACGTCTAAATATCAAGGCGTCCTACTGACGGCAGTAGGAGTCGACGCGGACAATCACTTTTTTCCCTGGCTTTTGGCGTTGTAAAAGCAGAAAATCGTGGCACCTGGAAGTGGTTTTTGGAACATGTGGGTACCTGCTTGGACGACCTCAATTGTGCATCCTTGACGTTGATATCCGACCGGCAGAAGGGTGAGTATCGTGAGATATCTTGTTGAAGCCCGTTCTAATGATTAATTGAAAGGATTGATCGATGCTGTTGAAGACATCTTTTCGGAAGCTAGTCATGCACACTGTCTTCGGCACTTGTTCGAAAACTTCAAGAAGATTGTCAAAAACCTTGAGGTCGCAAGCTTACTCTGGAAGGCAGCGTCGAGTCCGACAAAGGAAGATATGGCGAAGGTGCTCGGAAGCATTCCCCCGGAAGGATCGGAATGGCTCATGAGAAATGGACCCGAGCACTGGGCCGACTCCTACTTTGAAGGAAATCGCCTGGGCCATCGCACCTCGAATGTGGCAGAGAGCTTCAACAGTTGGATTCTAGGGGCTCGATCACTACCGGTTCAGGCCATGATGGAGCGCATCCGCACCCAGTTGACGATGTCGCGAGCTGAGCGATTGAAGGACATAGAGAAATTGCGAAAAGATGGCAAGCGAATAACCGAGACCGCCGCCAAAGTGCTTGGGAAGTCAATCGCTCTTGCAAGAGAGTATATTGTCATTCCAGCATATGGGCACGAGTATGAAGTTAGAACGCAAGCTGGAGAAAGCTTCGCCGTGTTTCTCGATTTGCGCAGGTGTCCTTGTGGAAGATGGGACTTCAGTGGAGTACCATGCTCCCATGCGGTTGCGGCGATTAGCTTTGCTGGATTCGACGTAATTGACTTTGTTAGTGAATATTTCACTGTTGACGCCTTCGATAATACATACGCCAACGGAATTCACGCAATGTCGACGGTTACTGTGCCTGAGGACAGCAATTTACCCAAGGTCGGACCGCCAAATACCCGTCGTCCACCGGGACGACCCCACAAGAAGAGGACTAGAACTGAAGACATTGGGATGCCAAGTAAAAGAGTTACATGCGGCCGATGCCACAAACAGCTGAGGCATAATGCGGCTACATGCAAAGAGCCATTGGGAGAAGAAGGGGAATGAGGGAGGCTGGGAAGTGGTTGAGGTCGTGTAGGTTGGGGAATTTGGGGTTAGAAAGAGTGGGAGATGGTTCCGCGCGATAAAGAGGGTAATCGATAAGCGCACCAAATGCAGTCTAGTACGCCCTTAAACGTCCAATATTTAGTGCATTGCTCTAAGTGTCGCGCCGATATGTGCAGAGGTAGACCCGTGCGGCGCGGGTACGAAGGGTACAGTCGCCAGTGGTATTTTGGCAATTTCAAAAAGTTTTAGTGGTATTTTAGACAATTGCCCTATAATATAATGGGTAGACGGCAGGTAGGAGCGATCCAGTCGGCAGATTTTTTGTGCCTAGAGTAAGATAATAAATAAAAAAAATTATTCATATTTAATTATTTTTAAAAAAATGAGTCCGGAGTAAGTGTGCAAACTCTTCGACAGATGTGCCACAACACGATTCCAGGTTCAGGGTTCCTGGGTTTGCATCATAGTAGCGGGTTCCCCTCTTATCAGCCCACGAGGATCTCTTACTTTATATGATTTAACACTCCAACACCGTTCTGAGCAGGTTGCGCTAATTATCTCTTCCCTTTCACAAGTGCGGAATGAGTTGTGGGCCTCATCATCGCAACTAAATGTAGGATTGGTTGGCTGATTTCCATCATATGTAGAAGGCCACCAGTGCGGCAAAAGTGCAAAGCAATAATTGCTGCCCTGTCGTGCCGTGCTGAAACCAACTCCGGCCGTGCTGAAATGTTTTTTTTTGGCTAAGTGCCGGTGACGAAAAACACAAACTAGAGTTGTCTTTTGAGCCCTAACCCTTGCATAGTTGTAACCAAAATGCCACCCGCCGGGTAACCCCACCGCTCATCCACAAAATCCCAGTACAATGTCACAAGTGTGAATCAGTTGCGTAATGGCACAAGTGTGAATATGTTTGTGATATGATGGACTCTGAAAAGGTGCTGCTTCATCCTTGTTTTTAAATGCCTCCTGGTCCTTCAGGAAGACACCGTCCTTGAAT
>JANJPG010000034.1:0-24139 GCA_030407185.1 Lipomyces yarrowii
CAGTTGAATGCCAGCTTTCATGCTAGTAGCGTACTCATTCTCTATGAGAATTACAGAACAATAAACAACGTCAACAAAAGCAAAAGCGTAAATAAATATCCATATCCGTTAATACATCGAATGCTTGGACATGCTAACTTCCGAAGTATTCAGAAGTCTCTTAAGAAGAATGGAACATCCTTACGCCGCTGTTTCCAAGCTTCGGCCTTGTCGTGTTGCATTGGGTTGTTTGCGTCAATGTTTTGCAATTCATCAAAGCTGCATAGAAAGGAAGATGATGACGAGGATGATGCACAGACGACAGCCCGAACGAGTACAGAAGAGGATTTTGTATAGGCGGGTCGACTTTTTTTGAATCATCTTGTCATTACGATGGAAAATATGGTACGCATTAATACGTTTTGTTTCCTTATGGCATATATATGGTAGCATATCTATATGTTTCACAAAATCTGCAAAGACGGGAGTTTAATCATTGTTGGTTTTAACAAAATAGATGGGAGCATTTAGAAGAGGGTTTACATATTGCAAACCGGTATCTTTTTGATTTTATTGCATTACGTCTTGGGACAGTAACAACTGGCGTGCATTAAGTAATAAATTGGAATGTTCCCGCAGATTACCGCAGATTGTGATTGACTAATCGTAAAATATTAAGCTCAATGAGTATAATAGTAAAAGTACACTCTAGCCAAAACTGAGCAAAATTGACACGTAACGCTCCGATGCTGTGACATTAAGGGTTATCGTTGCCTATCGGTCACTAAATATTGAAGCAGGTACAAGAGTTCAGTCATCCTGGCATCCATTCTCGTCCTCAACTCAGAATAAGTATAGTTCGGCATCTTCTTTTCAGGGAATGACCGTTCGTGTCCATGGATGTCAATAACAACAGACTTGCCCGGCAATTCTTTAGGCTTCTCGCCGTCCGCCGCTGAAGCGTTTCGTGATATGCAATCATTGATGAATGAGTTTATTTCAGAATAGCTCTTCGATACTGATGGATGGCTTTTACCGAGGAGATGGAATACATGTGGAAGCCTTTCGTGGTAGTAGACGTAGGTTGGGTTGCCCGATTCTTGATAGAACTTCGAAAACAAAACTAAGGACAATGTCAGCTCAGAAGTAACTGCCAGAGATCCGCAAGGTGCAATATACGTCCAGAATCTCGCAATCGTTCTTCCGACAATATTATCGCCAATGGGCATGATCCCTTCCAACTTGGAGTAGTAATCGGCGACACCAAAGGATGTAGAATTGTATTATTTTCGGCGTAGTACTGTACAACATGAGTCAATAAAACTAACGTTACCACATCATCGCAAACATGTCAGAACAAACCCAGTAGCGGCCATTTTCCACCGGCCACGCTTTGCTAGGCTTGACTTTAGGATAGAAATTGGCAGGCGGTATATAGTCGAACCGTCCAATAATCTTTGAACTTTCGGACGGCATGCATCGGGTCATGTCGACCCAGGGAGAAATAACGACTGTGCCAGCAGGAATTGGGAGACGTGCTGATACGTCAGCGCCGTATAGAATAACGGCTAGAGCGGATAGAACGAGGCAAGCACCAGACGAATCTCCTGCAAAGACGACACGCGACGGCTTTACTTTGAGAGTCTCTAGGACGTAAAGATAGCTGACAAGGAAATCTGTTAAAGCGGCAGGAAGCTGTTACAATTTAGAATCTTTCGAGACGAGCTTGCTTGACCAAAAAAGTACATACAGGATTCTGAGGGGACAGACGATAGTCCAGTGAGAGGATCGAGACTTGCGTGCTTTCGGCGAATTGGCCAGTGAGAAATCTGTGAGCTGCTGCTGAACCCAGATAATGAGCTCCACCATGAGCGTAAATGACCACCACGTCATCATCGGCTGGGACAAACTCCTTGGAATCGTCCGAACGCTTCTTGATAACCCACTCCGCCGGCACTTCCACAACTGTCGGATCGGGAATGGTGGCCTCAACCAGCCCCGATTCATTTGAAAGCTTGTCAATTGCAGTTTTTATCTTGTGCTTGAGAAACTTAACGCTATCTTCCTGCACAGGAGCTGGAACGACAAATGGAAGTGCTTCTATATTGTCTGAATGAAAGTGGAGTCCTTTCTTCGTTCGTTCTTGAAGATCCTCGATCGTCTTTCCGTCATGATTCATAAATTTCCGTACCATTGATATCAGCATGTGAGTCCGAAGGTCCCAGCCATGGCCGGCGTTTCGAAGATGGGCGGCATGCATGACGGCCTCGAACATCAAATACGGCGCCATCTTTATTAGCGGAAGTGATTCCGTGAGCGACGGCCTGTGCTTCATCGTTCGCTTGTCGTCACTGGCACACTCAGTTCCGATCTTGATACTCATCGCAGCAGCTGCTGTCTCTACTGGCACATCCACAACCGACGCTACAGTCGCTGTTTCGCCTTGTAACGGCATTACCTTTAAGCCGTTATGCCCTATCGGAGCCAATAGGACTGTCGGGCTGAATAACGCTGCAGAGACTAGAGAGCCAGCACCCGACCTCTAGACAATACTTGCTAACTGATGATATTAGAAACTGAGAATACCATTTACTAATCGTGCAACTGCAACTTTATGTGGCGGCTTTTTGGCCAATTCTTATCACGTGGTGTCTAGAATATCCGCTCAATTTGAGTATGCCCCTGAAGGTAATATAGAACCTTAAACTTGCTTATCCTTCTAGCTTCAGGCGCGTCTTAGTCTACATAATCTCGGAACTACTTGGAGTAAATACGATTCAGAGTTAATCCATGGACGAGACTGGACGTCGATATGAAAATATAAAAGTACAAGTAATTTTTACCACAGCGACAAAAATGCAATGCCATTGTGCCAATCTTGTCTACAGAAAGTAAGAAGTCCAATATTCACCAAACAATAGTGTCACAATTCGCGCGCTGGCAACATCAACATGTAAATCTGCTCAAGCTGGCCATATATACATCAATGCGCGGTATTCCACATCCATGCAACTTTCCACCGCCGTATTGGTCGCGTTTCTTCGAGTTGCACACACCGCCACCATGACTCCCTAACTTGGTCTTCAGTACCGATGCTATCGTATATATCGCCCAGTAGCATCCATGCCTCTGACGAGTCCCAGCCTTCTAGCTTGGTAGTAGTTTCCAGCAAGACAAACGCTCGATCTCGGGCCATGGGCTGCTCTTTATCTGAGAGGTTTAGCAAGACAATGGAGATGCCAATGATTGCTGGAACATAATCAATAGACACCGTAAGAGCCGCCTCGAAAGCCTCCATCGCGTCTGCAGATCGGCCCTGAGCATACATTAAGAACCCACGCTGTTCAAACGTATTAGTAAAATTCGGCCACATACAGAATTAGGTTTCAACAGACCTCAGCAAATGTGTCCTCTTTAGCACCACCCAGCTTTGTGGCTTCCGCAATGGCAGCCGCACATTCGTTCCATTTCTCCCTTCGCCGAAACAAGCCAGCGACCAATAGCCAAACTTCGCGAAGGCACTGCATGCTGATAATCTTCAGCTCTGTGTCATCTACGCTTAAGCTATTGCGAAGAACACGGTTTGCACCGCCCTTATTTTGCTCGATAATGCTTGCCGCGGTAACAGGCTGTCTCGACGACTTTGACGACATACGGGAACGTATAGATGAATCAGACAGCCTCCTTCTTATAGATCGCGGTAATATGAGACTTCTTTTCGAAAGCACGCTCTGAGATTTTGGCGAGTTTACTCTCATATCAGCAAGGATGGCTGAAGGAATATTCGACGTGTTCGATATGAGATCTCGCGGAATGTTATCCAATATTTGCTTCTGAGAATTTAAATTAGCGCCGTTTCGGCCTGATGAATTGGAAGTAGATGAAGACGTCGAAAATGGACTAGGCGTGGCGTCTCTCTGAAACTCATCGTCTTCATCGTCATCGTCGACACCATTGGCTCTTTCACCTACTTCTCGATCGTCGGCAGTGACGGCAATAGCTGGAACCGGAGCCGCAGGAACGATGTCGCGCCGGGATTTTTCCTTTTCCCAGTTTTTTTCGGACGACCGAGGAAATGATAAGGCGGAAGTTGACGCCTCATGTATCTGAGATTCAACAGTGTCTTCGTCCCACGTAAACAGGTCATTATAAACAGCGAACAGACCGTCCGAGACTTTCTCAAGAGCAGCTTGTGGACTTTCAGTCACTTCAATTAAAGCAATGTCTGTCATCCGTATCTGTAATACCAGTCTCTTTTCTGCCAGCGACATGCGCCTGCGCTGTTCTCCAGTAGTATCTTGCACGGCCCCTCTACATATTTCTCGCGCCTCTAAGTAATTCTCCCTTGCTGACAGAATTAACGCTAAAACATGGGCGGCACCAAGATGACCAGCATCGATTTGACGAGCTTTCCGAGCCAGCTCCTCGGCGCCGTCGAGATCATGATAGAATTCGGCCAGGAGCAATGAATACTCATACAATGCCTCGGTATTGACTTCGTCAGACGCCAACGCCTTATCAAAAGCCAGTCGCGCTGACTCGGCATCAGCGTCCCTTGCTGAGTTGTTGAGAGCTGACCGTGCCACGAGATTACATGCGGAACCGACAGCCATCCATGCCCTCGACAGAATTCTCTTTTTATCTTCGCGTGAAGTTTCCTGAATACCAGCCTCCTTTTGGGCAGCCAAGTCAGTTTGGCTGTCGACTGCAGCAGACGCTACCACAATCCAACCTCGAAGAACTTCAGCCATTTCCTTAGCTTTGCCAGCATCCCGAACATATCGCACTAACATCTGCAGGCCCTCAGCCGCCGTCTCTACCGTCGTGTGTGCATCATCAATGTCAACAAAGGAAGATCCCTTCTGCGCTCGGACGCGGCCCTTTTCGGCCAGATCAAGATACGTTTCAAGAGCGCGCTCTGCATCAGTATAATTTCCCAGTGCGGTGAGCACTTTCAGGAGACATCGCAGAATAGCTTGGCAATGATAAGTCTTCACTGCAGCTTTGTACAAGAAATCTGCAAGTGCTTTGGCATGCAGTCTGTCGTGGTGACTTCTTCGCATCCATGAAGCCACAGCCGCTTCCGCATACGAGATGAGTGCTGCATCGTTTGGCTCTCCGGACCGCGGAAACTTCGCCGCCTTGAGGACTGCGGTCGCCGTAGCCGGATCAAACGACTGCGGCGGCATGAATGGCGGACTAATTGCGGTCTGTGAGGTGTTGTATTGAGCAGTAACTCCTCGACAGTCTGTATGGATTTGCGGATTGAGCAGTCTTCAGCTGACGGCCCGTGAAGTATGTGGCTGGTGGTCGTCGCAGCACCGCCTCACCAGTGGCTATACCGTCGACCAATGGGGTTAGGGCATCTGACCCGTGCCATATGTCAAAACTTGCACCCCCTGAAAGAAAAAATCATGTTACAAGAATATTGATGATGGTAATTTCGAAGTTATAATTCGATGGATATCAACAACCCCGACAGTACAAACGGGTCCCCGGATTCGGCTTCTCCATTTTTGGAGTTCAAGACGAGTATCCCAGAGAATGGACTGGTTTTAGCGTGGCTGACCCGCGACAACACGAAACCAATTCGGCCGGAGCCAGGTTCGGCATTGCACACTCGATTCGGATCATTCCAACATGGTTCCATGATATCGTCAAAGTATGGAACTCAGCTTGCATCTTCATCGTCAACCCAGGCTGGGTTTATTTATCTGCTGCATCCAACCCCTGAATTATGGAGTATGTCGCTGCCACATCGAACGCAGATCGTGTACACACCTGATGCTAGTTACATTGTCCAAAGACTGAGAATTCGACCCGGAAGCAGGGTGATTGAGGCAGGGACAGGAAGTGCAAGCTTTACGCACGCTCTTGCCCGAACCGTGGCCAAAACCGGCAGAGTGTGGACATTTGAATTTCACGAACCACGTTTCCAGATGGCCAAGAAGGAAATCGAAGACCACGACCTTGATTGTATTGTCAAGTGCTCGCATGGCGACGTTTGCAAGAAGGGATTTATTCCGGCATGTGATGAAGTCCTTGATGCATCTGCCGTGTTCTTGGATTTGCCGTCGCCCTGGCTAGCTATCCCGCATCTCAAGAAGGTCATAACGAAAGACAAGATCGTCCGGATATGTTGCTTCTCACCCTGCATGGAGCAAGTTCAGCGAACAATTGAAATTTTGCAGAAAGAAGGCTGGCTGGATATAGAAATGGTTGAAATTAGTTGCAAGCGATGGGAAGCAAGGAAGGAGATGATCCGTCAACCTGAAGATGCGATTGAGCGATTAAGAGATATCAAACGTCGCCGCATTGAAGGACTCAGGAAAAGAAATGAAAGGAAGCTTACCGAGGAACAAAATCAAGAAACCGTATCGGAAGCGCAGGAAAGTGAAGAGGGCGGGATCGATAGTGGATCAGTGGCACCGGAGAGCGGTCTCAAACGCAAAGCTGAAGAAGCAGTTAGCGAAACAGCCGCAGAAGAAGAAGCTACCACGCCAACAGAGAAACATATCCAGGACAAGCCATTCTTACCGTCCGAATATAATCCGTGGGGAAAGGGCAAGCGTGTACATGAGGGCGAGGCTGGTTACGAGTGGAAGGATGTGTCGAAAGTCGAAGCAGAGTTAAAGTCGCATACTTCGTATCTTACATTTGCATATTTGCCGCCACCTTTGCAAGGCGAGGATGAACGACTTACTTCTAAATAGACGACGATGTTGTTGTAAATAGATATTGGTTTGGATCATCCTATACTATGCATACGCATTTAGCCATTTTTTTGCGTATTTTGTAAAACTTCGACCGCTACTCATTATATAGTCATACAGAGGCAAGAACTCCAGACTCAGAACATTCACTGAGCGTTGTTCGAGAGTCCTTTTGGGGAAATTATCGCAGCTTCCCAACATCAAACTCACTGGAGTGTCTTCTCTTGTTTTTGCTTGCGCGACTATCGAACAACAAGAACCGGCTCTGCAGTCCATAAACCGCCTTCTTAATCGTCATAAGACGACATCTCCCAGCATAGTGGTCAATGTAATAACCAATTGCCTCATTACATTTGTGGGATCACCGGCCCAATCAAGCTTAGCAGGAGGGAGCGGATTTGCCGAACATTACTCGGTGGGTTTCGTTCCGGACTTTACAAGTCATTTTTGGGGAAGTCGTGAGCGTTCGACCAATATACGACAGATTACTCGAATCGTAAACCGAGAACATGTAATTGAGATTATGACAAGTCTTCCAAGTTTGATGTCACTGCGGAGCAATAATTTCTACTACTGTCTTGTGCCAATATAGATGTAAAAGTAATCCCGGCGATAAGGCACGCGCCTTAGCCCCATCAACCTCACCAAACCGTCAGCGCACCTCCCCCTGAACACACCTGTCTCTGCTGGAACACTGACTTCTGCTACCTGCCGCTTGAAATTGCTAATGCGGTTCGAGGTCACGCCGCCAGAAATAAGTTCGCTTGCGTTGGTTGAGGTGGTCGCAAACAGCCCATCGTGGTTCCTGTGAGCATTCCATTCGCGGCAGACACATTGTTGAGCTTTACCTAGAGAACACCGCTTGGGAGCCCTGCTGCTCTATTCAACACATATTTGGGCTCTTTGCGCATCTTCCATTGAAGATTGTCATTGACATCATTGACAATGTCCGCCCTGGATAATGCGGCTGTACTCGTCGAGGAAGAATCCATGACATTGCTCGATGCCGAGCAGGAAGTGAGTGCGGAGGCACGCTTTCACCAGCGGTATGGACGATGCAGGCGCAAGCTCTGTTTTCAAATCTAACTAGTCGGGTTAGACAATATGAAGACGACCTTGCAGTCCCTTCCGCGAGCAATGGCTCGTCCAGAACCGCTGTCCAGCCATTCACAGATGAACCAGGCAGACCGCAGGATCGTCTTACTGAGACAGCAGGCAAATCGATTTGGACCACGCCAACGATCTATCATCTGCTTGTCCCTTTCATGGTTTTCGCCCTTGCGTTTGGCGGTAATCTCACACCAAAGATCAACATTATTTTGACTCTTGTCTGCCGAGAGTATTATGCGAAGCAGCAAGATACGGTAGGGCCTTCTGTCACTCAATGGGCTATACGCTTGGCGTCGAGTGACATAGTGAGGGCTTTCGAGGGCGATGTCAACGAAATGTGTCAAGTCGCCGAGGTTCATGCGACTGCGTCCACGGTCACCATGTGGGTTGGCCTGTTAACTGGTGTGCTCGGGACGGTCTCATCAGCCTGGTTAGGAGCCTTATCCGACAGAATTGGACGGCGACCAACACTACTGATAGGTTGCCTTGGACCATTTGTAAGTCTTATGCCTAATTACGTTTAGAGCTTACAGCTGACCTTAAGCTAAGCTTGCCGATTGCACCATTATCATGGCGGCCAAGTTGTCCTACTTGAAGTCATACAATCTTTATTATCTGGCGGCTTTCTTTGACGGCATAACTGGCTCGTATATTCTTGTTGTCGCAATGTGCCATTCGTATGCTACTGATTGTACGCCACCTGGAAACAAACGAGCTGCTGCGTTTGGTCTGTTTCATGGCGTGTTATTTGGCGGCATGGCCATCGGTCCCCTTATTACTAGTTTCACGGTCAGCCGCACAGGAAATGTATTGACGTTCTTCTATGTTGGCCTGGTCCTGCAAGTTGCCTTCTTCCTCCTGGTTTTATTCGTCATTCCCGAATCCCTGTCACGTTCGCGCATGTTACAGGCCCAGGAGGATTATCGCCGGCGTCAACGCCGGGCCGAGCAAGCCGTCGGCGGGCGGCCGCTGACAGTCCGCGCATTAGTCTCGCGTATTAACGTCTTGAAACCTCTAGGCGCGTTCTGGCCGAATGATGGTACCAAACTTGCAATCAAACGAAATATGGTCATCCTTGCTATTATGGACGCCTTGTGTGTTGGCAACACCATGGGAGAGATGATGGCAGTTCTTTTGTATGCCGCGTTCATGTTTCACTGGACTTCTGTCGAGACCGGGTATTACGTTACCACCATCGGTTTCGTGCGCATCGTCCTTCTGTTTGTCATCTTGCCAAGCATCCTACCTAGACTCAAGGCCTACGTTGACCAGTATCAAAAAAGAAATGCCACGCATTTGGCCGATAGCAAAGTTTTCGGTGCAACAGATACCGACATCCTTTTAATCCGCGGCTCCGCTGTCATGGGATTACTGGCCTATGTAGGCTTTATGGTCACCAACATGCCTGTTCCATTCCTCTTGTGCGGAGCAACAGGTGCATTATCAGGAGCACTTGCTCCGGGCATGGAAGCTGCCATATCTAAACACGTACCGCGCAACAAAACCGGCCAAATCCTGGGTGCCGTCGCGCTGATGCACTCGATCGCGCGTGTTATCGCGCCGACCGTGTACCTCTCAATCTACGGCGCAACTGTCGGGTGGTTCCCCAAAGCGCTCTTCGTCATCTTTATCTGCAGTTTTAGTTCCATACTTTTAGGCACGTTTTTAATTAGAAGGAACGTTACCGGTGGGTTGATGGAAGGTGGTGCGGATCTTCACGAGGACGAATACGAAGCAGCGGGAGGTAATCATGAATAATCTGTCGATAGATCAAGTCTTTTTTTTTTTTGGTATGGTTTATTTTGCTAGATGATCTCGCCAGAGTGCTTAGACGGAGTTCGGTGCGGTTCTCGGTAGCATATAAGTTGCACATATAGTTTAATATTATTTATAGTCTCATGTGCAGGGGGAGTAGTTGGACATTGATTGAGGTTGGATTACAGCATGTGGCATTTTGTAACCTTAAGATAGAGTGTTCGTCAACAGTAAAATTTATATGAATAGTTAAATGCCCTAAATTTGGTCTTCTCGTACAAACCCCCGCCGTTACTAGAAGCTTTCATAAACAATCAACAAGCAAACCTTGAAAGAATTTCCTCCTTTTTTTTAATTAAAAAAAAAACAATGCAAAGTCGACAATGATAGAGGAATTGCCCAACGATGAATGACCAACAAAAAAAACCTACTTGACAAAAAAAAACAAAAACAAAGATGCAATGATAAAAAAGCAAATGACAAATAATTTATTTTCGTCATTCGTCCCGTCCCAATCCGACAGGAGATTTCCGAGGAAGATTCATTCTGGCAAGGAAGGACGACATATATGCCAACGAACAAATGAATATAAAAATGAAATGAAATGCAGTAGCAACAAACAAAAATTCCCAATGCACGTCATAACTCCAAACCCACGACAACGTACTATTTCCTTTATTACCTATAATAATGGACTTCCAACTAACGTTGACTCCTTCCAATACCTAGTATATGCCTTCTTTGACTCTTTGTCTACTCTGGGGGAACACACCAATGTCTGTGAAAAAACCACGCCTTGGACTGACAGTTCTTGCTGCAGTACTTTGTCCGACGACATCTCCGGCACTTTGCAAACTGCTTCGGATACTCTTCCCATTTGCCACATTCGAAATAACCACACTGGCGCACGCCGCCGCGAGATTCGTCCTTTCGACATGAATTTCGCATAATCACGGATGCCCAATAATGGAGATCGCCGACAAACATACGGGTAGTAAATCGTTCCACAAGCTGGAAAAGATTCAACGTCGGCAGTTTGTATTCGGGCGCAACGAGCGATTCGTCTTCCGGGAAAAGTGAAGGATCATCAAGACCGGCATTTGACGTTGTATTATTCGCCATTTGCGATCGAATGTCCGCTCTTGTTGACAAGCACGGCACTATATGAGTGCTTTGAAAATACGGGCGAAGACAGACGTATTTCGAAACGTATGCTAGCAGCTGAAGGGACATAAGTACATCATCCTCCCGTGGCAGGTTATCTTGAGATCCAAGAAAAGCTGGAATGGATAGTGACGATGGTGAAATGCCCGCGATCGATTCAGCCTGGGCAACGCCTTGCACAGGAGAGGTTTCAGTCTGAGCAGGCGGTGCAGATGGAGCCGACCCAGTTCCAAAGAGTGGACTCAGCTGCGTGCGAGCTGGCGCAGCAGATGGGGATTCGTTTAACGTCACGGTCTCTGGGTTCGCAGAACCTTGCGTAACGTCAAACACGGAGGATGGCGCCGATTCTGCTGCGTTTTCTCTCTGTAGAACACCGCGATATTCGCTCGCGTAATCCATATCGATAATCCGTGGCGCAATATCAGCCGCGTAACTAGATGTCTCTGAATATTGAACCTCGTCGGAAGAAGAATTGTGAACGTCGTCGGCATCAGTGGTAACCTGCGACGACGCCGAGGACGCCAGAACGTCTTGGGGTACATCGTCAATTTCCATAGCTGTTACTGTGTCAGGGACGGTCGATGTAGCCCGGCCGGAAGAGATATCAGTCAAACCTGGCTCCGTGACTGTAACTGTGGGAATGTCATTCGTGGAGACAGATGGTGAGGTATGTGTAGATTGGGTATGAGAATACGAATGTGAATGCGAATGTGAATGCGAATGCGAATGATGATGCCGATGATGATGCCTGTGGTGATGATACAGGTGATGATGCAGTCGGCTTATATATGCTGTATTGGCCTCTGCCGCTTCACGTGTCAGTTGGCCACCTGTGTTGGCTTCACGAGCAGCTTGACCGATATCACCTTCGTGCTGTGCGCCTTGCCGTTGTTGTTCCTCGGTCGTGGCCACAGCGGCACCCATCATCGTGACAAACATATCCGCCGCATTCACGTCGATACCGGAATCGAACATGGGCTCCTGCGGTCGTGTCGGTTCAGATTGTTCTTGTTCGCTATCATTATCTTGTGTTGTTTGCCTCTGTCTAGGGACTATTGGTGCCGACGGGGCCATAAGAGGAAAGCTCGGATGCCGGGCATCGAAGACAGTAGCGTGGGTATGCGGCGAGGGCTGGTTGACAAAGAAGTCGTGATACATCCGTACTTTTTCCACGGCCTCGAGAAAGTTGTCTAGCACTGTAGCCAGAATAGGGACAATGTCGGCCTCTACGACCCTCCGACGGACAGCCTCTGATCCGCGCACGCCGACCGATGATAGACATTGCAGTGCTAACGACCATTTCCATGACGTGAGTAAATCCTTCGAGTGCATGCCCTCACAAGATTTTAGTATCGCAATCAGTCTGTCGATTCCACCATCCGTTGCGAGAGATTCGCGAATGAGTTGTGAAGACGATACCAACACGCACAAGCTGCTCAGGGAGTTGACCAAAGGACGATCGAAGGGGCAGTCAAGTGCACGCCGATCGTATAAGGTCGGCGTCATGTTGGCCGTTGCCTTGTTGTTAAGGACGGAAAAGAAGTTGACATCTCTCATTTCCACTGCGACCTAATCAGTACAAGTTGAAGATAGAAGAAAGATGAGGTGCGACAGATAAAAATTTGGTAAAGTTGACGTAACCCCACCAAACGGTGGCTTTGGGCGACAGACAACGGCACCTCGAACAAAAGCCATATTGAAACAACAACGACAACAACTTACCGTGTACCAGGTGGAGAGACGGGGACGAGAAGATGAGACAGGACTGCGAACCAGCAGTATGTGCAGTGTAGTGAGGAGGGTTGTTGGTAAACGGGCGATGTTTGACTTTTTCGACAGTGAGAAGTGGTGAGCAGAATGGCAGGCCCAGCGGTGATGTTGTGACCCAGAAAGGAGGTTCTTCTTGTGGCAACTTTGCGTTTGTCAGCCCGATAGGCCAACACTGTGCGCGCCCTAACCCACGCCGCATTTGGCGGTCACCCGGCCTGGGTACAAGACCCGCGCGTGTGTCAGAATTCATTTGTTAATTACATTTAATTAGTTACGCATAACTAAGCGATCCTTCTGTCTTCCCCGACCTGCCCCCTACTCTAACTTCGCTCCGAGCTTCTTCGCCCTATCCAGGGCAATGTCACACATGGCCTGGCAATCTCGTCAATCTACTTTCACGCAATTAACAAAACGACATCTTACATTCGCAGCTTCAATCTTCTCAAGCTCATAGTCTCCGCGGACGATTCGTGTCCGCATATTAGCCATGATCACATCTCGCGGGCGGTCGTTTACAAACACGACATATCGGAGGCCAGGAAATTTCTGCTCATACTCCTTGTTCAAAGCCGCCAATGCCTCTGCTTCTCCCTGGAGACTGGCCTGCTCAGAAACAGAATGAGCCGAGTCGATCTTGTGCGCGCCGAGACGCGGATGAGCTGCAAGAATGTCAAGCAAAACTTCACGTTTGGTCAGATCAGTCTGTGATTCCGAAGCAAGGTTGAGTAGAAGTTCTCTAGAATGAGCAATGAGCTCACCGTAGGAACTCACGCATGACAACGCAGGCAAAATCAGACTCTCAAGCGCACGAGATCTTTCGAAAAGGTGTCGTATAATCGTTAAACGCTCCTCGTTAGCGAGCGATGTAAACGCACTTGATGGCGGGAGTTCGTAGGCTGCCATGGATATCCGGATATCGCGACTGGTAAACAAATAAATTGACGGGCAAGTTGCAAAAGCTCAGGAATATAAAACGGCCCATGCATATCCATTTTTGACGCCGCCGCCGGAGCCGCAGACATACTTTGTTCTTATAACGGCGAACGCCGAGGAAGTTGTACCAGCCCGAAGCGGCCCTGACCGACGCAATCAATTCACCCCCACATTATTATTATTTGCAGCTACAGACAAACTCTTATCGCCAATCACAATAATCAACCGCAACCATGGACTCGCACATCCCGTCTCCTCCGACTCGACGACTGTCGATGGGAGAGCGAGAAAACGCAATTGATCGCACAATACCGTTGTTTCCTCCCGCCGCCGAAATAGATGAATTCAACTACTTTGACAACAATGACCCGCCCGAGTATCTCGAGGGCATGATCCGCGGTGCTCAGGACTTTGTCAATTTTCACATAAATGACCGCGTTGTTTTAGTAACCGTAAGTAGTAGTTGAAGGAGACGGACGGACAACGGAAGTTGACTAATTGTAATTCTAGTCCGGAGGAACCACCGTTCCTCTCGAAAACCAAACTGTCAGATTTATCGACAATTTCTCGGCTGGTACTCGGGGTGCTACTTCTGCAGAGTACTTTTTAGAGAATGGGTATGCGGTGATTTTCTTGCATAGACAATTCAGCTTGCTGCCCTACTCTCGACATTATTCGCACTCGACCAATTGTTTCTTAGACTTCATGGAAGAGAAGAACGGCAAAGTTGTAGGTATGTAAAAACGAGGCCTTACTCGAATTTTCTAGGTCCTGCGGCCTAACGCTTTTCAGTCGATCCAAAGTACCAGGAAGAGATGCTCTCGGTGCTTCGCAAGTACCAAACGGCGAAAGATAATAACCTCCTTCTTCTCCTCCCGTTCACCACTATCAATCAATACCTTCACACGCTTCGAGCATTAAGCGTTACGTTGCGGCCGCTTAAATCTCGAGCTCTCTTTTACCTAGCAGCAGCAGTGTCGGATTTCTTTGTGCCGCTTCATAGGATTCCCGAGCATAAAATTCAGTCCAAATCAGGCGGTAGCAAGCTCGTAATGAACCTTGACCCTGTTCCCAAGTTTCTTCATCGCCTGGTAGACAAATGGGCACCAGGAGCGATGATAGTTTCATTCAAACTCGAGACAGACTCCACCATCCTCTTGTCGAAAGCTCGGCAAGCGCTCGAGCGGTACGCGCACCAACTTGTGATCGGAAACTTACTACAGACTCGCAAAGCGGAAGTCGTGTTTGTCGAACCCGACAAGACTGAACTTTGGATCCGTCTTACACCGGCGCAAGAGGCAGCTGGGGTTGATATTGAAAGTTTGATTATTCCCGCCATAATCAAGCGTCATGATATTTGGATAAGGCTATCGGGTAATAATTAGCGCGTGAATTTATTTTCTGGGCATGGTTTGGGAAAGAATGCATTGGTATGAGAGCTATAGATAATAAATATTGTACAACTGGGAATTAAAATAGAGCTCACGTTGCCTAACTTGGTAATATATATATAGATTCGTTGTAAGTATAGTTAACTCATACGATTTTTTTCGACATCTTCCGTTTGCCCGTGCCAAAATGATGGCCCAACCCTGGCACTAAACCCTAGCCCGCAAGTCCAGTTAAGTTCAAAAAACTATCCAAGGTCAGGCGAGCTGTCCGATGTTTAACATCCCCCGTATCATTAGAACAACCAACTATGAGAGCTAGGAGTACACTGCTCAATGAACAGTCGATAATATGCAAAAGTCATTTAATGTCGCTCCAACGAGTCCGAAGTTCTGGATCGTTCGACAATCATAATCTCGTGACTCATGTCGACAAGAGATTCAACTCTGGCATGCCTCCCTCCACGGTTTCGTCGCGTCATTTCTACCAGAATGAGAAGTTACTCGAATTTGCAGCGCGGCCATCCAGGCCTGTATCTCTACGTCAATTGGCTTTCTTCGGGATGAAGCTCACGAACGAAAAAATTATCCAATCGGCCAACTTCGTGCGGCAGGAGTTGCCAACTCGAATGGCCCACCGCATTCACGATATGCAAAGTCTCCCGTATTCAATTGTACAAAATAATCATATATCTAATGTATATGAATTGTACTATCACTCGTTTAATACGATTCGGCGTTTCCCAGTCATAAAGACGATCGAAGATAACGCTCGGTTCTGTGATCTGCTCAGGGAGCTGTTGGCTCACCATACGGCTGTGATCCCACAGCTCGTTATGGGTGTAATCGAGTGCTCGGATCTGATTGACTCCAAGAGAATGGACAATTTTATGGACTCTATGCTAAGAAGTAGAATATCGCGACGGGTGCTCACCGAACAGCATATCGCCTTGACCGAAGAATTTCTCAAGGATCCAACTTTTAAGCCAACCGAGCAAGTAGGACAGGTTTTCTTCCAATGCAGTGCTGCAGACATCGTGCGGCAATGTGCCACTGTTGCGAGGAGCCTCATCCAATCTATCCATCAAGATATACCCATTCCTGAGCTGGTTTTCGAAGGTGATGTCGAAACCAAGTTCGCCTATGTCGCTAGTCATTTACGCTACATTGTTGGAGAAATTTTACGCAACACATTCGAGGCCTCAGCCGAGCGTTATAAAGCAGCGGGAGACCCATTGTCACCGGTCTTGGTCACGATAAATGATGCTCCTCAGCATGTGACTTTCAGGTTTTCAGCCAGGACCGGCGGAATCCCTCCCGAGATCCTACCATACCTCTGGAGCTTCGCCAAAGGTCCTCGCAGCATGATTCGACATCACAATTTCAAACAAGTTCCTGAATTAGAGGCCATTGTAGAAGAGCTGGAGGCATGGGTCGCCTCAGCTATGGGGCAGCAGGACCGCATCAGCAGCCTTACCAGCTTAACAACACGGTCGCCTACTTTGAGACTCGGCATGGGGCTTCCAATGAGCAAAATATATGCGGAGTTCTGGGGTGGGAGGATCGCAGTAAAGTCAATAGAAGGATTTGGATGTGACGTGTTTTTACAAATATCGAAGTTAGGCAACGAAAGCCGCTTCGTGCAGATGAATAACATTTGAGATAATTGGTTGTCGCTGGCGTTTAGAGGTTCAATGGTTGAATACATTTATATATTCTTAGCAAATTCCCTTAAGTATTAATTGGGCAAGGATAGTGTTATGATCGACTAGGGTTTAACATTTCGGGTACCTTACCCCTGACAAGCGTCGTTAGCCGATAGCGTAAACAAAACTCGTTCTGGATCTGTCCGGCTGAGAATCACTCAACATCCTCAAGAGACTTCTATTCAGACAGTACGCTTTACCACCTACACGGTTCTTCTCGTTCCACCCAAGTTGCTCGAACCGAGGACCTTGTTTTTATTAGCACCATGAGCAATCAGCAGGACAATACTTACACATTCCACCATCAGCGAAGAATGCACAATACATATTCTCATCATCAATACGGCTCCACAACTAGAAAGTCGAGATCCTTCCATAGGCCATCATTTTTGCCTAGATGGGGAGAGAAAGCTGAGCAACAAAGGCCCTCGCCCGATTCTGCCACGCTTACTGGATCGGACTCCCCTACGCAGCGATTTCAGGGATCAGCAAGAACAGCTCCAGCAATAGAAGTGACTCGACATATGCAACCGGAAGCGACTGACGTGATCTATGTCGGCCATTTGTCACCCTCTGTTTCGGAGAAAGACTTATTCGACGTTTTTTCTACCTATGGTAAAACTTTTGTGATACCAGAGATCATGTTGACTAACTAGCTCCTAGGCCATATAGAAAGTATTTTCCGGCGCCGCGCAAATAGCTCAAGCTCGGAGACCGATGGACCCAGCTACTATGCTTTTATTCGCTTTTCAGACTCGGGGTCCGCATTCATGGCCATATCTGGTCGTGACGGTACAGTATTGGCTGGGCGAAGAATGTAATTATATAAGAGTTGTTATGTGCATTCCTTTGGAACTAGAATTTAACGAAGTACAGTACTGTCAGACCTCGCAACAACTCGGGGGCAAACACTATTCGTGGGTCACCCAACAACAGGTTTAATCCAGCACCTAGTCCGTATGCTCGTGAAGCTCGTACCGTATCCGTGCACTCAGTCCATAGTGATCGCTCATACGGATCCGAGCCGTCACGACTTCTTATAGTTGCTAACATTCCTCTTGATATGTATCCCGAAGATCTGTACCGGCTATTCTCTAGGTTTGGAACAGTAACTAGTTTAGTGATTCACGAGCAGATGGATGAGTATGGGAGACGATACGGCGACGTGCTAATGGCCAGCTCTTCTTTCGCTAAGCAAGCCCTAGAAAGCCTGCATGGCATGGACGTGCGAGGGTACATTCTAGACGTCAACTACAAGCCGTCCGAAGTCCAACAGCCGGCAGTTGTGCCTCTAATGTACTGGGCCCAACCGGAGACTGGACCTGCTTCTCAGGCGATAATGTATCCTCGGTATGCCACTATGTCCGTTCCAAACTATGGTCCGCAGTATGCCATGCCATTCACTGTGTACTGGAATCCATCTACGGGTGACTACTACCCATGCTACGCAAGTGCGCCGGAGTATTTCTATCCAGGAGCAGAATATCAAGCATACGGCGCATATTCTCACTATCAGCCGTACACTGCCAGACCGCCAACACCTTCCGCGCGATCCGCTCGACAAATCCAGGGTGATGACGCTGATGATGGCACAGACACGGAACCAGAGATAACTTCGATACCAAGCTCTCCAAGATCTGACGACAGCGGCATTAATTCCCCGGATAGCCGCCATACCGACGGCCGTCATTCAGTCGTCGGCACGGTGAATTATCGGCCTTCTCGCCCGGTATCTCGTGTTCGTTCACTCACATTTGATACAGACAGCGATGGCCGTCCTATTATCCACACTCATCGTGCATATGGCAGGCAATCCACTGTGAAAGCTTCGGAGAAGGCGATTCCGGATGTCCTGAAGCCAATTGATCCTTGCAATCTTTTTGTCAAAAATCTAGACGACACTGTCATTACTAGTACTGAACAGCTAAAAGGTCTCTTTGCGCCATTTGGAGACATATTCTCCGCCCACCTCGCAACATATCCCAATACATCAGTCTCCAGAAATTTTGGTTTTGTAGCCTTCAGATCGCCAGACGACGCGTTGAAAGCAAAGGAAGCAATGGATGGTAAGTTGATTGGAAAGAAACGCATCTTTGTCAGCTTTGCTGAGAGAAAGGACGATCGGTCGCAACGCCTTCGTCAGATTTTCTATCCACCTAATGAGCACGTAAGTCCGGTGGAAGGCTCTTCAAAAGCTCCTTATCAAACGGCTTCGCCTACTTCATCATCGAGCAATGCCACACCTACTGACAGTGTACGATCTATTCATCAGACTGAGACAGCCGAGACGTCACCGCTATATGCGCCTGATGTGGATGCCGCTGGTGTTGCGGGACTTCATAATACTGATAAGAAGAAAGAAAACACAAAGAGCACTACTGTATCACCTACATCTTCATATTCCAGCACGGGAGGGGCAGTTATTTCTCGGGAAACAGACTCACCTACAAAACCTCGCAGTCCCAAGAACCACTCAATTCCGTTAGAATCTCGAAAGGATGGGAATACAGTTCATGCAATTGACACTTCACTTGTGAAAGCAACTACAATCAATACTGAGCTTGCAACTAATATATATTCTGGCAAGCGATATCACAACAGATCTGGTAATTATGCATCAAGAAGGGGTAGAAATTGGCATAGTAACGCTCGCGGTGGCCGAGCAGCCGGTAACGAGCGAGGGAGTAGTAGTATTCGACTGACAACTTCGGAGAATAACCCCACTGATACTGTCAAAGTAGTAGACGAGTCAGCTGGCGCCTTCGCAACAATGGAAGGTGAAATCAAAGACTCAGCAAATAGGGATGTGTTCTTGTAATAAATTGTTTTAAACCCCTCGAAAGAGGACTGTAGTAGAATTGTACTTCATACAGGTTGATTCGTTAAAGGGTACGGTATTCTTGGTGGCAGTTTCAGTTTATTATTATCGTTGGCGCTGTATTTTTATCTGTATAGTTTTTTCACGGAGTCCTAGTGGGCTACGATAAATGATGATTTCTGTTCTTTATGAAAAGTGTTTAAGATAGTATCTGCTTGTGTACCATGTCTCGTATGCAGTCTGTTACTAGATGGCCGCTAACGACTCTCTATCTCTTCCATTTCCTTCTCTATCCACTGCATAAACCGAGTTCTACAACGCCATTTAAATTAGCGCCGGGCGGTATAGATCAAATGTCTAGCTCACTCACCGCATGAATTCCTCAAAATCCCAATCCACTCCAGTTAATCTCAACGCATTATCGACCCATATATAACACTGCGTCTCAATGGTGGCGCCTTCAGCGAGCTCAGTCACTACAACCGTCTGCCTTTCGTATTCATCTCCTTCAAAGTCATCAAGACGATTGACTTGGTCCTCCGAAAGGTTCCGTACTAAGATACCGCTCACTGACGAACCTTTGCAAGGTACCACAGCGGGGTATGATTCGTCGATGAGTCGAGACCTGCGGTAGTTTTCAAGAACGGCTGGACGAAGCGATATTGGCGATTCGGCAGGAAGCTCAAACTTGTCGTAGAGTACGCGGGCGAGAACTTTTGGCGACATCAATGTGCCATAGCTAGATCCATTTGTGGTTTGTGGTCACCACTTGGTTGCGATAAGACAGATAAAATGTCAAGAATACGTACCAGAAAACAGAGAAGGATGGCATCATACACTCCTAATTGTTAGCGGCTACACATGACGTAAATCTGCACTTTATGCGAATTCAGCGAAATGAGGATTATTGGTGTTTTAATAAATAATGGAAAGCAACGCGTGCGTTGGTCGCGTTATCATGTTGGAGGTTTCATTGATTGTGTTGCTGTGGAGACGCGTTGAAACCGTGCGGCTTGGAAGTCAACACAAAAAATGAACGTCGATTTTCTGTTGTTATTTCCCCAAAACTTCATAGCGCGTTTGCACTTGCACGTGAATCACTGTTTTTATTTTTTTTACCCCAGCATTCCTCAGTTCACTTGATGCAACAACTTCGGCACAGTTACTGGTCTATTTTTGAGATTGTGGTCTATTAGTTTTTGGCTAATTTATTTATTTATATTGGCGACCCTTACCACTGTTCGACGTACGCGTCGGCCACTGC
This sequence comes from Lipomyces yarrowii, assembly GCA_030407185.1. Classification (NCBI taxonomy): domain Eukaryota; kingdom Fungi; phylum Ascomycota; class Lipomycetes; order Lipomycetales; family Lipomycetaceae; genus Lipomyces; species Lipomyces yarrowii. The sequence continues at coordinate 20,601 of JANJPG010000034.1, forward strand.
TCACCTTTGCGATATGACCGTATTGCCAACTAGATTTCCTTGCCTTTGTAAGGCGCTGTATTCCTGGTCCGGCGAAGAAGAAGACGACCTGGGATTTGTTGAAGGTGATCTAATTGAGTGTCTGAATGCCGGCGATGGCCAATGGTGGTTTGGACGATTACGACGTAACAAAGTTGTCGGCAATTTCCCATCTAACTTTGTCACCATTGTGTATGATTTACCCATTTGTCTATGATTCTACAGGAAAGAGAGGAGCTAAATTGGCAAATAGCGATACACCCACGAAACCTGTGGACACTGGATTCAGCCCGCGGTCTACGTCTAGAAATAACGCCAGTTCGACCGTCTATAACAACAATGCGTATAAGGACATTAATTACCTCCATAGTTACGATCACGTCACGACATCCGAAGACGAAGAAGACAATGCACCACCGCCGATGCCACCGCCCCACACGGTCTTATATCGAGCAAAGTCGAGTCTCTCAATGTACAGTCCGGATGACGAAAACTCACCCGCAAAACGCTCGCAGACGCCGTCGAGAACGGTTATGGACGACGTGATGAAGAATTTATATAATGCTGGCTCTCCAAACCTACTGGGATTAGATAAGAGACCGGCGACCCAGATGACTCATCACGCCCAAGAATATGAAGAGCCACTTTCACCGAATTTAAATTCTAAGTCGACAGGATTTGCGCGCAGGTTAACGTTGAATCGTCCAAAGAGTAGCTTAGGAATCGGAGGTCGTGTTCGGGATAATGATCACGATGCAATTATATGCAGTACCAAAACGCAAGAATCACTCCAACCTCGGCGAAGTCTTTTGCGAATCAAGTCACTGTCGCGGTCAAATACGATTAAAACATCTTCGACGTTTTCCAATAGTGTATTTTCGTCATCGAGTAACAGTACAGCGCCTACGACGATTAGCGACATGAGCGCCACGTCAGCTGGCAGCCTCGCGAGACGAAAGGCAATAAGTAGGCTGTCTAATAACGACAAGCGTGAGGCTAGTGAAATACCGGTGATATTATCTCCTGCGGTCAGGACAGGTCATCAGCCACTGCAGGGAAAGTCCAGCTTTTCGGCGCTCAAGCTAAAGAAATCAGGCTTTTTCAACAAGATTAAAGCGCTCGGTACCAGCTCTTCAAGCGGAAAGTCCACAACATCACTTGAAATCTCAGAGCCAAATGGGATCACACGCGGTAAAGGGACATCATATAGTGCAGCTGGAGTATCTAATGTTCCTAACGACTCTCTGTTACCCAGAGAGTCGCAGTCGACTAACTGGATTAAAGTGCAAACAGACATTCACCGCGCGCATTCGATGAGTCAAAATGAACGAGCTGAACGACGACGCAGGCAAGAGCTGGAGGGACATTCGGTTCTTAATCCCCTAGCAGTAATATCGAAACAAGTTGAAGGTGATGAAGGTATGGACGGCAAGCTAGTGGAGAACGGGATGGATGTATCGAGTAAGTTAGTTTATGTTTTTTGGTTTCGATCATACAAATTGACAGACGACAACAGAATTCAATTTTGCTACTCTCGACAAGGCAGTTCGCGCCTTATCAATTCCGTCTCTTGCCACACTATCTTCGTTCACAATAAGTGTCCTTTGTCGCCCATACAAGTCTGATCTTCAGCGTCTGCGGGCGATATTCATATTTTGCACCGAGCGCATCATATGGCAGCAGGCGCCGCCTCTCGATGAGTATGACGAGCCGAGTTATGATATAGCCCGAATTTTCAGGTCGAAAAAGGCTAGTTCGGATGAGCTAGCCAATTGCGTGAAGTCAATGTGCGATTTACTCCAAATCCCATGCGAAGTCGTCACAGGATATCTGAGAGGTGAGAAATTACGACACAATGGTGACGCTATGATGGGGCAAGCTAACAAACAGCAGCACCGGGTGAAATAGTCGATAGCCAAACTTCAAGAGTGAATCACGCTTGGAACGCAGTAGTTGTAGACGGGGAGTGGCGAATGATGGATGCATCCCTTGCGAGTCCTACGCATCCACGTCGATCACTGTACTCCAATTGTCCATCTACAGCTGTAGAAGATTTTTACTTTTTGGCTAAACCGAGCGAATTATTATTCACGCATATTCCGCGATATAGGACACAGCAGCATATAATTCCAAAACTTTCTCCAGAACTCCTGCTTGATCTGCCGTCGATTTGCCCAGCTACATTTAAGTACAGTATATTCCTTTCGGATTTTGACACGTCGCTGTTGCGAACGTCAGGCGCGGACGTGATTCAGATTGACGTACAGGCCCCTGGTGACGTTGATTGTATCGCGGATATTGAAGTGCGGGGGTACTGTGTTGATGCGGATGGGGACCTGATGGAATCTGGAGAAGTCCTGAAATGCGCATCACTATCGCAGCCATTCTGGATCCAAGGCAAGCGAACGTTCAGGATCAAGGCTTTATTACCAAAGGATGAGAGCACGGGAGTGCTTAAAATATACGCTGGGAGGCGTGGGCTGTTACAATCAGTTAGGGATAACCCATATCCCCTAGCAATGGCGTTCCCGGTGTGGCATTCGGGACCGAGCAAGCCGTTTAGTTTTGTGACGCGGATACCGACACCGCAGGCTCTACGATACGATGTGTACGTTGTGAAGCCACAGTGCCGGGACCTAGTGTTTGGCAATATGTATATGTTTGACATTAAGCAGTACCCAAATAATGTAGAGGCGCCAACTTATTCGCCGACGAAGCAAGCTAAACTGGCGCTGCAGTCGCCGTCAGGCAAGATTATGCGGTTGACGTCGAAGGATGATATTCTTGAGTACGGCACGCAGTCCGTGTCGTGGGAAGGGGGGATTTCGTGTAACGAGGTTGGCGTTTGGAGAGGTTTGATCACGACTGATCGCAGTTCGTCGTGGTGTATATTTGCGGAATGGAATTGTGTGCGATGAGAGTGTAAGGAGGCGACGATTCGACCGGTACTATGTCTTTTGATATTATTATGGTTTGTAACTTCATTTCGGAAGGTTACATGGGTATAAAAATTGGGAACGTATGTCGCTGTTCTAGATGGCTGGGGTAATATGACACAACTCAGAAGATTTTATAAAGCGTACGCCAAGGCGCCTGTCAAAATTTCGAAAAAGTAGTGCCTGTTTCGTGTATAAATTCCCTATTTTTCGATTCTGATGCAAATATAATTGCCGCGCTCCCATGAAAAAGGTGGCTCGTCCGCACTCTGAGCCGGGAACCGACTGCCTAATTAGGCCGTGTGTAGACTTAACGAACTAAGGTTATAGTAGTGCAGCTCGCTAATTTGCTACAGCTTCGGCCAAAGGCATATTTGTCTGAATCTATTTAAAACAAAAAATAAAATCGAACTGAAACAAAATAAAATTGTGAACTTAACCTTTTTGCATCTTTTTCTCAGCACACGACAAGAGAGTTTATAATAATATCTAAGCAGAAATTTTAAAGACAAGGGGAAACTTTGATACTCGATGCGGCGTCTTGGTGGCGCGGCCTTGACCGGTCATAGCAGCACCTTAAGCTCG
>JANJPG010000349.1:0-11343 GCA_030407185.1 Lipomyces yarrowii
AATTATTCAGACATAACTATGCTGAGACGTAACCAGTAGTATATCTAACTGCCGCGTAAAAATATTCAAATAAAATAGTGGTGTGGCGGTGAGTTGGATCGTCAGTGAGGCGAATATTTATGCTCGTGATCATTGTAAAACTCCATTCAGCATTTACCGGCCGATGGAATGTCATGCTGCATGATTTTGAATGTGAAATTCTGCCGATGACGCGTCATTTCGGAATGGCTCTAGCGCCATGGGACGCAATTGGTGGAGGTAAATTCCAAACCAAGAAGGCTCTCGAAGAGCACAAAAGGAGGCGAAGGACTTCGCAGCCACATGTCCGAAGGGGGTCAATCCTTCGATGAAGCGAAGATGAGCGAAGCACTAGTCGCGTCGGAACATGGTATTGAATCTGTTACATATCGTGGAAGGAAAGTGGAACACCTTTATGGTAACATTCAATCGTTGAAGATCCAACTGACACCCCAACAAATTGCACACTTGGAGAGCGTCAAACCACTTGATTGGGTCGGATCCGAAGTTGACGGGCCACACGACTGGTCCCCTTGCGTTATCTACTTCGTTAAAATTCGTGAGATCTCTAAAACCGATTGGATATGAGTAGCGACTGCACCGGCTAGCCAGAGCTAAGGTCTCCTAAACCCGTAGGGGAGTTGCAAAAGAGGTTAAAAACAAGATGCAAGTTATAATTTATTTTGATATAGCATGGACTCCCTTGTCAACGTGGAGTCCTCCTTAATATTGACTTAACTATTTCCAAAGAGATTATCTTAACAGTGATCGAAAATGCCACGGGAACTAAATAAATGCGCTTTCCACTAAAATTAAGCATCATTTAATTTGAATTAACTGTCAATCCAGGTCAACAACCAAGTGCATTCTCAATTCTGCTCGTCTGTAATTTTGGACAAAATCGCTTTTGCTGTATCCGCCTGTGTCTTGCTCACGCCATTTTCAATGACATCGAATGCTTCAATCAACTGTGGCACAGAAATTCCGACTTTCAAGCCCATGCCTATATGAGCTTGCAATTGCGGTTGTACACCCTCCATGGCGGTCAATGCAGATATGGTGACTAGCTCCCGCTGTTGATAGTTCAATACATCACTGTCAAATACATGGGCAAACAAGTGAACTTTCAAAAACGTATCAATACGCGGCGCAAATTCACCAAATCCCGGTGCCGGTTTACTCTGAGGCATTTGCGAAAGCTCGGTCAGTACTTTGCGTCCACGCTCATAATCGTCGGTCGTGTCAGCAAGCGGACTTGCATCATTGCCAACGACATCACTAATGCCTTGGGCTTTCCGATCCGCCATGACACCCATAAAAGTGATGATTCCATTCAAGCTTCGTGGAAAACCTACATACGCATACAGGTGTACCAGGACTTCCTTGATTTGGTTCACTGTCAACCCGGCATCCAATCCATCCTTGAGTTCGCGTTTGAGGTCGCCCAACTTGCCAACCGCTGTTAATGCTGAAATGCTTACAACTTTTCGCAGTTGTTCATTTAGAGCTGTGGCGAGCACTTGAGCATTCATGATTGCTGGAAACAAAAATAATAACGTAAGAGAAGAAGCGACGTCTTTAATAATCCTAGTAACAGACTGAGTAAGATGCTGAAGGAACAATCTATGAATTATTTTACTTACAATTAAAACGATAGCAGAAAATTGAAGAAGAAAAGAACAATAATAATCTACCCAAATAAATGCAAACCCATCATATATATACGCTGTCGGCGAATCCATTCTCAACTATCGGAGATAAAATTACTGTCGGAGACCCCATCATCGCTAGCAACATAACTACTGGGAAGGTAATTAAGGTTCGCTGCAAGTCGTAAGCAGCCTACATGCTGCTGAACGTTAATCGGCTAGCTAGAGTACAGTTTAGGAAACCATATTAAACCCTAAAGTTTATAGTTATGGAGAAAAATGGTTAAGAAACTCTCTCTACAAAAAAAAGAAAAAGAAAACCCAGCTTCTTCGGCATTTCATCATTCAAGGCGGTGACGGGAGAATATGTCCGACCGTGTAACCCTAGACCTAATCGAGACTCGTTTTTGGGGGTTCATCTGACTCAATCCGACAGCACAGTCTTGCCAACATGTGTCACCAATCGACCTGCGCTACCTGCTGTAAGATTATGGAAGGGTACGAGGAATAAATTGCTAATGGCTTTTTTTAGCTGGAAAGACCTGGTTCGGATGCGGCCGGCACATTCCGTCAGTGCTTGATCCCGTGCCGAAAGAAGAATGGTCCTACTGACATTTTCATTTTTTACTAATGAATAGTTTATTAATATTATTCATAGGTGTACGTGTCCTAAACCGGAAGGTAGTCAGTATCCACCGATGGGTTCCTCACCAATTAGTACACTTTTTCGGCATTTTTTCGGCAAGGAATAGCAAAATTGACGACGAGTAAATCCTTAAGGATTTGAGAGTTGTGACGATCACTGTCAATCCGATGCTTGGTTCAGAGTTGCCTGCACCGCGGCATCGTGTCTACATGATAACTAGCAAGAAAAATGTAACTGCTCTACAATCTATCTAGGTTGGAAATAACTGCAAATATGAAGCTGTGGACGTACGGATTTGTGGAACAAAGTAGGAGCAGACAGAGCTCTTCAGTGTTATAACTGTTACTGGTTTAATGATGGAAATTAACGAAATTTTCTGGATATCACGAAATCGTAGAAGCCGTTGTAGTAGATGTTGCTCTTTACCGCCTAGATATCAGTTCATGTCCACTCGCCACAACGACAGCCGGCTGTTTGTATAAGTACTATGTTTCAACTTAATTCAAAAAAAATTATGACAATTTTCATCAACCGTGCTGCGTCAAATCGTGGAAGGGTCCAACGTATCAGGCCGGAAAAATACCTTGCAACATTTGCTGAGAATGGGTGAGACTCCATGCTAGGGATCGGAAAGAGAGCGCTTACTAATAGTTCTGACAATAATAAATTGGACATATTTGTTGGGAACTGGGAAGGAGGCACCAGTGATGGAGGATTCATTTAAGCTTATCCAAACTTGGGTCGGAATGTATTTTCTTTGCCCGGGGATGATGGTGAAATCCATTTCTCATCGGTGATATTCTTGCTGTGTCAAACTCAGGGCCTGCCACCACCCCCAAAGACATTGTTCCTTTGATCCAGGGTTACCTTTGATTCATAGTGGCCTGTCTGAAGATAGCATAAGAAATCTTTTGAATGGCTATCTAAATGAATGGTGGCGGTACGCCGAATGTCTGGTAACAAAAGTACGTCGTGGACACCCTCCTTGCTTTATTTCTTTACGCTTCTCCAAGTCACTCCGCGAGGGACGCGACAAAGTCACTTCTACTCAAAGGGGCCCTTATTTGCCAGAGTCGATTCACTGCCCATTGCGTATCATCTTTTGCTAAACTTTCGATGGCATATAAAAATAGCGCTCGAAGATACCCCATAAGTCCAAGATGATTCTTAGGCTCATGGAGTTTCCGCCACACGATACACCAATTTTTCTCCACTCACTTTATTCTCGCGTAGCAGCTGCAAGCCTTCCAATACGCCTTTCAACCCATCCCTTTTGATCGTTGGGGGGAGGACCTTGATCTCTCCAGCTATCAGGAGGTGTTGGACAAGACTTGTCCATTTCTTTCCAAATTCACAATTCTCAGGAATAGCAGGAACGGACATGGAACCCAGTTTAAATGGCTCTCCGACAACTGTGTATGCGGACGTGAAAGCTGACTCAACGTCGTCCCTAGGAGCTTTAACGTCCGCTAAAGCTGAATACTTTCCCCCCGAAGGACTGATGGCGTCAGCACAGAACTTTGCACTAGATTCCGACGAAATAGGATCCCAGGCCAGCTTGAGGTTATTATGCGTGTACTCGCGAATCTTTGCCACAGATTCAGGATCCTTATAGTCAAAAACAGCCGCCGCTCCGAAGCGCTTCACAAGATCGAAATTATGTGGTGAGCAGGTCCCGATTGGCACGTAACCGGAGAGCTTGGCGAACTGAACCCCCATCAATCCCATTGCCGAAGAACTGCCGTATATGAGGACGGGGATTTTTTCTTTCGAAGGCTGATCAGGGAGCCGCAGTCCCAATGACTGGTAGAGCCCTTGTGCAGCGGTCGTGACGCCTACACCTAACGTGGCAGCCTCCTCAAAGGTTAGCGAATCGGGTATGTGCATCTGCAGGTCACCCTTAGCGACAATATACTCTGCGAAAGTCCCGTCCTCATGCTGCACGCTATTAGATCCGTGGACAAATCCGCAAATTCGATCGCCCTTCTTGAAAGGTCGGGTCACTGCTTTGCCAACCTCCTTGACAATGCCCGCATAGTCGCAACCAACCAGAGCCCCAGGGGAACTGAGGAAGTCGATATGCTTCCAGTCTGTGGGGTTCAAGGCCACTGCCTTTGTCTCGATAAGAATATAGTCATCCCGAAGCTTAGGAATAGGGCGGTCCGCCACGAGCTCGGCGACGTTCGGCGCCAGGTTAACAATTGCCTTCTGTTTCTGATTCGACATTATAATTTATCTATAGAGTGTTTCGCTGAGGTTAAAATATGTATACAGTCAAGTGCGGATGATTGATTAGTCCATGAACATGCAGGGGATATTTATAATTGTGACTTCGAAAATGTTCTGTGACAATAGACATCGATGACGTAAGGTGAGGACACGTGTATGACCTCAACAATAGAAACTTTAATAACTTAATTTATGCAACAATCTGCGGTCTGTGCGGCATTGGACATTCCTCGAAGCCGTAGTTGATCAAAGCCAGATGCCGGGCAACAGCTGACAAATCTTGCTTAAATGGAATATTCTATAGGTTTTACAGTGCGACTAGAATATTCGAGATGCGGGGTCTCGGTGACGTGACCCTATATTAGTAATCAGTCTCAGTTTCAAAGTGTATAGCACAGTGATCACCCAGAACCTCAACAACTCCCTCTGGACTCATTCTTCCGCTTGTGCATCTCGAGTTTCATCAATATCGCAGACAGTGGCACTTAAAAGCTAAAGGCAGGGGCTACCTGTTGGACGTAGTTATATGCGACTTCTTGTATCTTTGTAATACACTCTCCTGGAGATTGGTCCGTCGGCACCACACAGTCGGACCCGTCCTCATCCCGTGTATCGGTAGCTGTCTGGTCGGGTAAGCTCTGATCCTATACCATGAGATTGGTTTTGGTGGTCGGATACTTGTCTGATATCCGAGCTGGGTACAGTTCTATTTTTTCTGGCTTTGAGGTGTTTGTACGCGTATAGATAGACCTGAATTGTACTTGAGAGTAGTCTATCGAGACTAGACTCTCAGCAGTGATTGTATACTTCAAACACTCCACTCAAGCTTTTATACACTCACACTTTAAGACATCAAGACGTCCTCTCCGTTACACCCATGAGTGCTGATATAGAGAGGCCGTTTTCGTATTGTGGTGGAATGGCAGACCCGAAGCCAATACGTTCGTGGCAAAAAGCCCGTATTACTGAAAGTAATGATCATCTTGTGCAGCTGACTGGCTCGCATGAGAAGTCGCTCAAGGAATGGAAGCAATTGATAGGTGGTCAGGAGGGAACCGGTTTCATGGCTTAATGAGGCTATGCAGGTGTCGACAGATAGCTTCAACGATTATCCGTTCATCCATTCGACTGATACCATCCGTGGATCCATTCCGCGCAAAACTACCCCTTAGCGTCCACGGTCCATTCCACGCAACTCCCTCGTGGAATGGATGGAGTGGATGGCCACCATGTTTGGCTTCCTCTATGGTAAATCTGAACCTACGTATGGCGCTCAATCCGCAGTCAATTCACTGTCCCGGTGATGCGGAATAAAATAGAGATGTCCAGAATAATGAATGGCGGAGTAATGTGGCTGCGATGGCCATCTCAAATCATGAGACAGTGGTTAGATCCAGCATTTTCACGAGCTGCGGGCACGAAAATCGGAGACCAACTATTCGCTGTCCAGCCACTCGTACTCGCAGAGAATTTCCAGTTTGATGGAATGTCAGGAACTACCCAGTCAGCATTCGCATATTACTCTAGGCGCTCGTTATCCGGGGAAACGCATTCAATTGGTGTCAACCATTCCTGACGTCCTGGATCAAGGTAGTTGTGAGGATGGTGGTGTTACTTAAAAGTCGTTGTGTTATAGTACGATTGTCGGGACTGGCCCTTTGGGCACCTAGATCGACTACTATGAAATTGCTAGCCGCCGTATCTAAATGCTCTTACATTAATTATTTTGCAATGCAAATATGGCCACGAGTATGTTTTCGTCACGTTACAAGGCCACTGACAAGAAGGGTTAATCGCTAGAGTGGTGGAAGCCGGCCCTGATGGCCTACACCCTTCGTCAACAATAATATTTGAAGCATAAGTTTGGTGTTGAATGTGTTCCAGATCAGCTAAATCTATAGCGGCGAGAAAGTCTGGGTTTGTGTCGTTTCAGAATGTGTCAGCAAGCCCATGACGAAATGATTTCTGGCATTCCTAGCAAATGTACGTATGGACCATTGGCCCGCGTCACTCTGACAGAAAGATACTTTCTGCTGCCAACAAGAATCTCTTAAACTCAGTCATATTCTTAGAGTTTCCTCGAATGAGTCCATATTTGGAGTTTTTCGCGTGACCAGATGTCGTCTTCGTGCAGCGGTGCTGTGATATAGCTGCAGAATGCTATCAAAGATTGCGAAGAGACGAGAAAGTCTAGGTGGGTGGGCTGGAGCGGCGACATTGACCGGCTGCAAAGTTTGGGCCCTCAGGGCAAGCAGCACAACGCAGTCTCGCTGCTGCATTTGTATGAATCTCATTGAATTCACCTGGCTTTTCATCGCAATCGGGACCGCTCTTCTTCAGTTTTAGCGACGGTTATCCACACTGCAGATAAGGATTGAGGATGAACCGAATTGGGAATACCAGATGTGATTTGTCATCTTAAAAGGTACGGTCGAGCCGTTGCATCCATGTGCATGATCTATTGCGGCGCACCGTACGTACATGTCAAGGCTTTACCTTTTCTCTCATCATCTTTTAAAGACGCGGTTTTCGGAAGCTCAGCGCGTTTGCGAATTATACTGAAACGCTGAATCAAGCAGCAGACTTTCAATCCTTGGCGTGAGAAGTGAGAGTGATTCCGATGGAGTGGGCTTACCCGAGACGGTTGCCAACATATCAAGAAATGAGTGTACCTTGGCAACGCCTCATCAAGAGATAAATTATCAAGGCGTACTTCGGGTGCAACGCACGTCATTGCGCCTCCCAGGAATTTTTGGAATTGGTCCGTGAACCAAAAGATTAAGAGCCGGGGCCTACTCTTAGACCAAATTTTTTCTTATCAAAACCCTAACGGCTCACATTGAAACGCATCACAATTTCGCCTTCGCACGCAAGGCTAACGATCAACTTCGCCTTATCGCATTATCCGGCAAGCGCAGGCTACGATGGGCCTGAGGTAGGTATCCCGGTGCCCTATATGTCAAGATAAGGATTATCTGCCTTTTTCTTACAACTGGCCCGCATTTGGCGAGTTCTGTTTTAGTTTCTTTTTATTCCTTAACCTTGGACGTGCAAGCTTTAGCGGTCGTCATTGGACAATTCCGTGGTAGTGCAAGCGCGGACTTGGGGTCCTATCTATTTGCGATGATCCCAAATAGATATCCAAATATAATGTAAAGATTGCAGCTGCAGTACAATGCTAACGCCACAGAGGAGCAAAGACAGGGTTTCGGGGAGGAGCCGGCTTTCCTAGTCCGTATCTATTTCACTGTATTGCAATGATCTAGAGATATCATGCATGCCTTGCCATAGTCGACGCCGGGTATCGCATTAGACCATGCGACACCTTCAAACTTCAAAGATAGCAAGACCGATATGCTGCGGTGGCTGCGCCATACATAAACTGCACCGATGGACTAAGTCCTTGATGACAAGTGTGGTCCGAGGCAAATACACTTAAGTGCACATAGAGATTGTGAGCAAACAAACCGTAAGTTGTTTTCCTGCGCTGAGGGGCGGACGATGCTGATTGCGGGTAGATGGCGGACTACTTGGAGAAAAATATACGTTCCACTGGTCTAGGAACTGTCTCAATTCGAGAGTCGCTGTCGAATGATGAGACGAGCGCCGAGAAGAAGGCACCTGTTGTTTCGACAGTCCAAGCCCATGAACGCGAGGCCATTTTGGGACGTATTCAAGACTCGGATGATATGTCTGACATCCTTGCCGAGGACGCCGACTTTATTATCGCGAAAATGGCGACAATGGACGCGGTTGAAGCACTTGAGGTGCTAACGGATGCCTTGGATTATTATAACGATGATATCAATTTTCCGGTCAAGACGTTGCACCGAATCGAGGCTTTATTGAAAGGTGCGGAGTACTATGGGCAAGGCGAGATGATGTATGACCTTGATATTCGCCTCGAAGCCTGTTTGATAAAGTATCATTCGCCATATCCTGAGGTGCGCTCGGTGTGCAGCCCAGTTGATGATCCTACAATGACCGCGGAGACGTTTCGTGTATATCTAGTCGGCCTCATCTGGGTCGCCATCGGCGCGTTCATCAATCAGATTATGAATTTTCGACAGCCATCGATATCTTTGTCGGCAAATGTCATTCAGATTCTAGTGTTTCCATGTGGAGAACTGTTAGCTCGCGTTCTTCCTGCCTGGAGGGTGCCTTTAGGTCCACTGAGTTTTGACCTTAATCCCGGACCGTGGACATTCAAAGAACAGATGCTGGCAACAATCATTGCCAATGTCGGCGCTCATCCTGCAAATTTTAATTATTACAGTCCGACAATAATTCTTCCAATGTTCTATGGTCAGACTTGGATCAACTACGGTTTTATAGTCTTGATGGGCTTCTGCTGCCAGTTTTTTGCCCTTGGGCTTGCAGGTGTCCTCCGAAGATGGGTAGTCTATCCACAAAAATCGATCTGGCCCACGATCCTTCCGACATTACAGCTTAATCGAACATTGCTGATGCCGGAAACCAAAAAGAAGATAAACGGTTGGAGAATTAGCAAGTACAAGTTCTTCTGGATTATAATGTGGGGTACTCTCGTCTACTTTTTTATTCCGGACTATCTGTTTACGGCCCTGAGCTCTTTCAACTGGATGACTTGGATTGCGCCACAAAATAAGCACCTGGCGTTCATTACAGGTTCCTACATCGGGTTAGGGATCAATCCAATTTCGTCCTTTGACTGGTCTGTGATTAGTAATTCGGCCCCTTTGGTAGTACCATTTTATACAGTCGCGAATCGCTACATTGGAACATGGGTCGCGGCCATTACCTTGTTGTTGATGTATTACACGAACTACAAGTATGCTGCGTACATGCCACCAAATACGAGTAACGTCTACGACAGATTTGGAGACGCATATAATATTTCCAGAGTTATTGTTGATGGGCAGTTCAACCAGACACATTACAAGGCATATTCACCACCTTATATTTCTGCTGGTCAGTTGATGTATCAAAGTGCTTCTTATGCGGTTTATACTTTTGGTTTTGCATACGTCTTTTTGAGCGAATGGAAAACGGTCAAAGAGGCGACCGTTGGGTTTTACGCGAGTCTGAAAAATCGAAAATTATCCAACTTTGAGAATTATAAGGACCCGCTTTCGGTCATGATGCGACAATATAAAGAAGTCCCTGATTGGTGGTTTCTTATAATCCTAGTGTTGTCCGTCATTGTTGGTTGCCTTGCGATAAAATATTATCCAACTACCACTCCGGTTTGGGTTTTAGTCGTGGCTACCTTGGTCGCAGTTGCGCTGATTATACCATTTATGGTCCTCTATGGGAGCACTGGTTACTTTTTGTCAATGAACAACCTCAGCACTATTCTAGGTGGTTATATGGTTCCCGGAAATGGCATTGCCCCAATTTTCACTCGTATCCTGGGTTACTCATTGGACCAACAAGGAGAAACGTTTGTCGGCGATCAGAAGTTGGCACACTATGCCAAGCTTCCCCCGCGTGCGGTTTTTCGTGTTCAAGTGATTGCCTCGATCGTTCAGATTTTTGTGACGGCTGGTGCCATGCAGTACTTGGTACACGGATTGCCTGACTTCTGCAGTATGACTAATCCTTCCAGGTTTACATGTCCTTTTGCTCACGAACTATATGCCGACACGTTATTGATGGGTGTCGTTGGTCCAAGTAGGACTTTAGACTTTTTATATCCGACGATGAAGTATGCTTTCCTAATTGGCGGCGTCCTCGCGTTTCCTTGCTTTGTTGTACGAAAATACTTCCCGAATCAGTTCCGCTACTTCCACCCAGTTCTGTTTTTGGGCGGCTTCCAACGTTGGGGAGCACAGTACAATCTGGCGTATTATACACCGGGATTTTATGCTTCGGCATTCTTCATGTATTACGTGCGTCGCAGGTACTTAGCGTGGTGGGCCAAGTACAACTATATCCTATCGAGCGCTTTGACTGCAGGAGTAGCGTTTAGTGGTATCCTAATATTCGTGGCATTGCAGTATCACCCTAAACGGCTTGTGTGGTGGGGAAATACGGTGTCCCGAGCAGGAATCGACGGCGCTGGGGTTGCTACACTCAAATCAATTCCCAAGGGCGGATATTTTGGCTTGCCTGAAGGCACCTGGGAATAGGTTACACTGATCTAAAATTCATGTTTTATCGAATCTTTGAATGTCTAAGAAAGTAGTTAAGGGTCCATTTAAGCAAAATAGTTGCATTCCATCACGACAGCAGCCCGAGCTGGTTGCAAAAGATCGATGTCAGAAGTCTGGACGAAGGAACAGCCTTAAAATGTGTTGACATCGGCAGTACTCTGGTGCAAATAACCTAGCTATGGATTCTAGAAGAGGAATGGGATTCCGTGGTGTGTTTGGAGTATAAACCCTGAGATATAACTAAGCCCTGAACCCTGAACCCCCAAACCCAGCAGTCCAGAGTGACATATTCGACGTATGGAAGCACTCCACGACTACAATCATCACTAACAAGCATCGGTAGGGGTGGGTTAGGCCACCATCAGGTAAAAGCGTGAACCGCGACTATGTATTGACAGATCTAGAATATTATAATTATTATTACGATACGCCTCATTATTGGACTGACAGTATATAGGACTGAATGTACTAGTCTTAGGGGGAGGGTAACTGAACTGGTGGTGAATAAAAAGTTAGTGGGAATTTTTGGAAGGCCTTGGGGTTCTGGTCTGAACATTTGAGGGTTAGGGCGCGCCTTCTCGGCAGGATGGAGTAGAGACAAAATATAACCGAGACAATGTGCTCACGCAGACGGTCAAGCTGTTTTGCACCTGCGACAGGTGCCGCA
>JANJPG010000350.1:0-11371 GCA_030407185.1 Lipomyces yarrowii
CTTGGTATGGCCGCAACTGAAAACTGTGAGGAAATATACCATCTTTATACGCTAATCAGCGGTTAGGGTGGTTACGGATCAATATAATCTTGTCTTAGCTTAGGCTTGGGATACATTTGTTAATGTATTTCCATTCGGTTTCGCAAGGCAATGTATATATTGTAGTAATGAACTGGCATTTCAAATATAAAAATAGGGCTTCATTTCAATATTCCTCTTTCCCTGTTCCTTTATTATTCGTTATTATTGTTTCGAGAATTGTGTAATACCTTTAGAGTTTAGTATAGGATGACACATCAGGGAAAATATAATTTACCAACCTATCCAGCAAAATAACCGCGACATAGTTTAGAAATTGACCACTTGAACGATAAAATATACCAGAGAGATGCCGACATTAACAAAAAGACAGAGACTTAGAACCTTCTGCGCCCACCTCCGTTTCCACCAGAAAGACTTGTTACCACCTTAGGCGTGGCTTTGTAACCGGGCAGTAACATGCTCTTATGAACAAACTTCGACTTGGGTATAATGTAAAGTGCTGAAATTGACTTGTCTCGCAGAATATCTCCGTACCGATCCTTTCGTAGAGACTCATCGAGACTCAGAGGGAACGCGATGACACTACCTGGAATACAGTCATGGTGCGGCCTCAACGAGCCAATTAATCCGTGGCTAAGCCTGGGATGTATCAGTATGACTTGGTTCGCTTTCGGGTCTTCCTGGTTGACCGGCCGATGACCATTATATAAATGGTGGCCTACGTGATCACCGAATATGCCTTCGGCATTCATATACACGAGCTCATGACCATGCATATTACGTTCTCGTTCTTCTTGTGTTAGCAGCTTGTACCGTGCTCGCACAGCTTTCAGGAGCCTTGTCTCATCGATAAACGGCAATAATGCAACTCCTTGCCATGACATCTTCTTGCCGTTCATGTCAATTGGAAAATCCTCGGGATAGAAATCGATAATTTCGCTGTCACTGTCCGTCATAAGTGTTCGAAGAACTGGTGGGAGGGTATGGCTCGATGCGGCCGGTAATACTCCCATCAGCTGCTCATATGGATTGAATGGCTCGCCCAAAGTGAACTTTACTTCCATATCCGCTATTTCAATGAAATCCGAAGCAAACGGGGCATAATGGTACGGGTAAAACCAAGTCCACGACGGACAGCCCTGGTAGTAGTATAGTAACACCCAGCTGACGCCTTCAATGTAGGATCGCACAACATCTTTTCGAACGGCTTCCATCTGCTCCCGTGTCGGAGCCTTGAATTTTTGTGTATAATACCGATCCTTGTAACCAGGCTCCCAGAAACGAATAGTATCATCTACCTCTAAGGACGATTCTTCATCGTCGACTGCCGGCGTATTTACACCAGGCAAATCAGTATCCGTTTTCCGCTTTTTCCCTGCACTGCCATCACCGTCCAAATTTTTGTCGTCATCATCTGGTTTGCGCTTCTTGGAACTTGATTCTGGAGTAACAGGAGGTTCTGCAGAAGTCATGGAATAACTGGTCGCGAGTGAAGAGGTCTCCTCTGTTGATACATCTGAAGTAGCGTTGGCTTGAGGTTGTTCACCATTCTTTGCTAGCAACTGAGCTTTCAAAAAAGATGCGGCACTCTTATTTGCCTGGTCTGCAGTGTACGCGGCAACACCGGCCATCGCCGTGATTGTTTTTGTCGTACCGCTAGGTGTTGGGCCACTCGAAGATCCCATGCCAACGGCAACACCTTTGGGCGTGAAGAGCGGGATATCTGTCGGAAGGGACTTTGGCCCAATATCAACCTGATTACGTCGGACAACAGGCGCGACTGGTCCTCCCGGAGAACCATTATTGTATCCGTTACCTCCATTTTCCAGCTTGCGCCGTTTCTGATTTTCCGCCCGCCGGACGTCATACTCACGACGTCTTCGGAAAATTTGATCTTCTTGAGAACCAAGTCCTTTAAGCAGGAACTCTGTGCTCTTTAGGTTCACAGTGCCATCCGTTGTAAGGTAATTACCCATGGACGCCAATCCGCGGCGCCAAATACCAATAAGAATGTCAATTCCATTTTCACGAATCTCCAGCGACGGAATATGCGGCAGGAAATCGTTTCCGACGAAGAAACACATGAACACCCAATCGTCGATAGCTCTTTCCAAGTCAAACTTAAAGGGAAGACGAGGTACATAAAGCTCAAGCTCAAGGTACTCACGTAATATACTAACATGTAGCCATATGAAAGGTTTCTTCTCAGGAGAAACCGTAGGACTGCGCTCGTCAAATTCGCCGTTCTTGACTTTGACCTGACCGGTGCATTGCGAAGATGTGTGACCTGGCTGGCCGCACAGATCACAATGTCGCGGAGCGCGGTCTTGAAAAAACACGTCTTCTCGGAGAACACGGAAATGGGGCTCATGTGTGGCGAGACCAAGCATAATCAAGTCTGCGTCTAGGCCGTAAATAGCATGAGTAGTATTTGGATTATGGTGCGGGCTCTGGCGTTGACTGCGGATAAACTCCATGATCTTGTGCTCGCCTTCTCCCGGGACTGACGCGTCCGAGATAATCACTTTCACGTCCTTCCATCCCGGATCTGAATTTAACTTGTATATTGTCCAATATCTGATGGCGGTCGCTAATTTGTCCATAAAAGGAGTACCTGGAGTTATAACATTCGTATCCCACGATCGTTTATCCTTGATACTCTCGTCTATGATGCTGCCTTTAGCTTCCATCTCCTCGACCATCCGTGATTTCTGATCGTCCTTCTCCTTTGCATCTTTTGCCGACCTAAACCGCCGTGATCGTTGCTGATTCATTTTGGCACGCGGAGCAACACCGTCAACGGCAATCATCAACACCTTCCTCGGCCTCGCCATGCTCACGACGCGGTCGGTATACTTGAACACTTCAAGCATCATCTCATCCTCTGTCGCAGGTGGCGGTCGGTTTTCAGGATGACTGCAAGGATGAACGATACCGTTCATATCTAGATACAAGTTGTCGAGCTCGCCATTCGGGTTCGGCCGCGAATAGTCCGCGGGGTAGGATACACCATCGATAACAACATCAGGTTCCTCAATTACTGGACTGATGATCTTTGGGTACTTCTTTGATAGCCATCGAAACAAGGCTGGCACACTAATAAAGGGTTATTACTATTCCAATGACCACAAAAAATATTAGAGTTTTTTGGCATTGCTTGAATTTCCCGTCATTTTACTTGAACAGATAATTAAAAAGATAGATATAAATACGGCAATGTAGATGACCTAAGCCGACAAAACACAGAGTATGTCGAGAGCTTGTCTAAAGAACAATCTTTTTTCTATTCGAACGTAAAACCAGCGATGGCAAACGAAGCAAGCCAAAGAACCAGAAATAAAAAGGCTATCTACCCCATTGTGAAATAAGATCTCTAGACAGGTATGTCGACAGCAAGGTAAATTTTTTTGCAAGTGATTGGTCGGGCGCAGGCAGTTTGGCCAGTTGGGGCCATGCAGAGTTCAAAATAAACCTTCTGAGTCCGTTAGAATATGCTCATTCTTATGCCGCAAAAAGACAACAAGAAGAATAATAAACTTGTAAAAAGCAGGACAAAAAATTTTCAGCAAAATAGTTAAAGGTAGCGTGGGTTTTTCCACATGGACCTAGTAAACTAGATCTCGAGCCAAATGCACTCTAGTCATCATAATAAAATGCGGGCACCCCCAGAAAGAGGCATATGATTAAGAAGAAAAACTGTAAAATGAAGCCACTTACTTTAACAAATCCCTTTTCTAAAGCGATTAATCACTATCCCGAGCGGCCAATACTATGACTGAAAATTCTTCATATGCTCCAACAGTCAGATGGGAATAACGTCGAGATCCCAGTAGTCGTATCACTATTATACACAATAAATACTTTGCCCGTCGAAGAAGATATGCCGACTTATCCGCTTCACAGAACAGACATGAGGGTAGTTTGAAGATTGAAAGAGCAAAAACAGTTAGGGGAAGTCTTTTTATGCAAGGCTGTTTAGGGCAAATTGTTGCTCTCCACTGTGGATATCAATCTAGGGTTGCAACCAATTTATTCAAAGCCGGGTAAGGCTGACAGCAATAATTCCCAAAAAAAATGGTGACAACCCTGGGATTCGAACCCAGGCCTCCGAAGAGATGAGAACCTTAATCTCACGCCTTAGACCAACTCGGCCAGATTGCCTTGAACACATTAATGTCATCGTCACTAATGTGGACTATCACATCGGACGCCAAATTTTTTATGATAAAAATATTATCTGCTTTCCGTGTTTCCTCTGGCTTTCACCAGACAATGCATATATTGTAGTAATAAACTGGCATTTCAAAAAAAAAAATGAAATTCAAAAAAACTTTATCGAAAATGTACGATATCTTCGTTCTCTTCAAATGCAAAGTCTATAAGTCTAACCGTTAATCTGTAGTGCTCATTCTGCTTTGCCTTCAACGAATTGACCGAAATAAACCAATAATGCCAACATTCATATATATTAAGGTGCAGTTACTCAAAAGCGCTATATGGTAATGATATTGTACACAGATATTCACAAGCCGTCGGTGCGTTGGGGGGTGCATCGCGATACTCAGCAAAACGCCGGTTCCTCACATCCATTCACTTCCAC
This sequence comes from Lipomyces yarrowii, assembly GCA_030407185.1. Lineage (NCBI taxonomy): Eukaryota > Fungi > Ascomycota > Lipomycetes > Lipomycetales > Lipomycetaceae > Lipomyces > Lipomyces yarrowii. The sequence continues at coordinate 4,643 of JANJPG010000350.1, forward strand.
TGATCATATGTGTAGACGCATAATTGGTCTCTTCTGACCTAGCTTGAGTTGTCAAGCAACCCTGAGGCTGGAAATTAGTATTGGAAGGCATTATTGTACTGTTGAAAAGGTAATCACTCAGGCGAACCGCTGTGCGTCTTGGGTGCTGGTACTGATAACTATTCTCGGGATTGTGAAGATGTCGCGAGGCAGCATCGTAGAAGTAGGAGGACGATGATAGGGGCGAGGCTGCCGGTAACTGACGACGAAAGCCAGCAGCTGATGACATACCACCGTGGACGCTATCAGCATCCGATGTCAACAGATTCTCAGTGTACGAGGCCTCTTTCGAAGAGTACGAGGAAGATGTTCGATCCTCGTCCTCACGTTGTTGCACAAAGAAATCGGCATTAAGATTGTCGACCGCAGGATGTAGATCCAGGCATAGGTGAGATGAGGCATGCAGAGGCCCAAAAATATGAGCTGACACTAAGTCCGACTTCCGATAAGCGGGCGTCGTATTACTATAATAAGGCGAATTACGATTATCCGTCAATCCGCAGTCATCTGAATGACCATATTCCGAGGACGTCCCTTGACCAGCAGCCTTCTGAGAAGTGGTATGCCTGAAAACATTCCTGCTTTCGTCATCGGAGTCAAGTGCCAAACCATGTTCATTTCTAGCATGCTTCACAAGGGTGCTTCGTCGATCGAATCTGGACCCATGTCAAATGTCAGAAGTCGCACAAGTATGGTACATTACCAAAAAATTATCTAAATACCGTTGATCGCATGTCTCAACAATGCAACGCAACTGAGCCTTGTCCGTGTGAGTCCGACGGTGCCTCGCCAAGCTTGAAGACTAGAGAAAAAGCAAAACGTCAGCGAACTTGGTAGTAAAAACATTAAGAACTAGAGGTCGTACATCCGAGAACCTCTTCTTGCAACCCAAAAATAAGCAACGATGGGGCTTCTCGCCAGTATGTGTCCTCTCATGAACGGTCAATGCCGATCGCTGAATGAACGCCTTACCGCATCCACTGAATTGACACTTGAACGGGCGCTCTTGAGTGTGGATGCGATAATGACGTTCAAGGTCCGACCTGCGAGTAAAACTCTATATAAAAGAAGTGTTAAGAGATTTGCGTCCTCGTTTGTGGCTGTTGTCAAATACCTTATCGCAGTTTAACCAAGTGCAATCAAATCGTCGCCGGGTGCTTGACTTCGATGCGCCTGGTAGCTGCGGAGAAGCGGACTCAGGCAACTTTTCAATCATGTTCATAATATCCATGATCGAACCATATGATATTCAATGACAATTTCCAAACTGTAGTCAAAACAAAAGACCTAAATATCAAAACCTGTGTGAATGATATTAAGGAAATCGGTAGTGACGGAGGATATATGTTGAGTAGCTTTGGTAAGACGGTAGCACAAGACACGCCCGCCGGTTACGTGGACTGACGTACTGCCGCTTGCTGCCTGAACTCACGCGATGCAATTCAACCTTCAAGATATCAGATGCAACTAACCCACTGTCAAAGGCCAACCCGGGGAAAATACCAAAATGGGGTCAATAATAAGCAGGCGGGAATATCCAGCGCACATGGGAGAGCGAGTTCACCTAGCGGCGGCAATTGGCCAGCTTTAACATATCCGAGGACGAGTCGTCCGTCATCGATATGGGCTCGGTAGAGGAACTGCCGTCATTCAGCCACGGGATCGGACAAACCTATAGGTAAACAAACCTAAGACAAGTCTAATGCGCGAACCCGGAATGTGTACTGACAGAATTCAAGAATTTTGGGCCGCTCTTTGCGGAGGAACAGGACGTGGTACGGATCAACCCGAGAAGATAAGTACGACGCTGCCCAAATCAAATGAAATCGCATATTATTTAACCAAATGTGGATCCAGTTGCATGCAATTGTGTGAGCGAAGCTTGCGAGCAAGAGACATATTGGCGGTCGCAGTACGATGTTGTAGAGGTTCCCAAACGATTCCGGTGGTGGTACCCCAGGCTTATGTTCGGATAATTCAGCAAGTCAGACAGCAAATCTTAAAATAGTGCAGTAATGTTTATTCAGATACGGGTAGATACTGGTACAAAAAGAGGCTTTCGTGCAGAACGAGAATGCAGATGTCATAAACGAAAGAAGCAACGCGGCGGCACCTGGAAGATGAGAGATGGGGTTGCTAGATACGGCAATTGCATTCAACTTCAGACCAGCATAAACTCTTTTTTTGCTGTTTCGAGACATGTACACAGTAGCGATGGAGATACCCGAGGGGGCTAACTACGACGAGCCTCAAGTAGTGCCACGCATAGAGCTGCAGGAAGAAGAACCCTTGCTCGCCCCATGGATGATGAACGCCGGTACCAAAGTCTTTGACTGACTTCCAAACGAGGAAAGTTGCACAGATATATGCTTGAACTTGAATCGGCGAAGTCGTTCTAGCCGCCAAGGTAAATTGACTTATCATACCTTCGATCAGACCTGCGCGCAGAATTCTTTGTCGTACGCTTTTGGGAACAGATCGTCGTTGTTTATCCATTGTAGACACATCTTCAGAGCACCCAAACAGATTCTACACTTTTCGTAGACTGCCGTAATTGTGCCGTAATTGTGTGTCCAATTATCGGCTGCAGCAGAATGCGAAACCTCAAAGTAGGTTGAATAACTACTTACTCGATGTGGCTAGGTCCCGGAACCATTTGCTACTCAAACTGGTATCCAATGAGCCCAGTTCTGCAATAGCCATGCCGAGTAACATCAGTGCTGTCGTAAAAAGGGGGTTTTTGGACCTGCATGTGCAGATACAGTAATCTCTCTCATTCGCGTACCTGGGAAAGGGGGTGGAGAGAGAAATTGACTACTATCTCATCTTTGCGGAACTCCCCCTGAAGTATTTGTCTCATCCTCGCTATGTGGACCAGCCACACTTATTAACAGTTTTGGTTGGCCCCTTTTCATCCATTTACCGTGGTTTACGAGCCAAAGAAAGTATTGCCCAATGTCCCGCTCATAGCCCACCCATCAGGGCCCTGGTGTTATGGGTTGGATTCCGGGATCTGGCAAGAGCTGCTTGCACCAAAAATGCCATTAAACTAGGAATATTAAACAACGACCTTCAGATTGGTGGACACTTAACTGTCGTAACTATCTATAATTTAAATATGATTGCTCCAGTGAGCCATTCCGAATTACAAAGCCCAGTAACTTAACGCAAACAACGAAACGGAAAAACAATAAATTAAATTAACACCCACAATCAAACTACCAGCTTCCAAAACAAACAGATCCAACGACGTTCATGCAGATATTCCAATACCAAAGGAAAACCCTTTCCGACTCTACCTTGATATCCCAACCCACCCAGACACAGAAGCGTATGCAAAAGGACCAAGCTCATATGACTACTAACATAGAAATGCCGCAATATATGTACAAGTTTTCAATAACATATGCCCTTAGCCGTGAAGCTTCGTCTGATCATCAATTCTCGGCAGGCGTATTATCGCTATCATACTCCTCTGGCACAATAGCCAATGCGTCATTCGATCTGGGTGGCAAAAGGAATATGCTGTGAATGTCCTCCACCTCTCCCAGCACCTCTGTGACTTCGCTTCGCACCTCCTCCTCGTCGGAGTCCACGTCCTGGGGCTCGTCATGGGGGTTATCTGCTTCGGCTCGCACCATTCCTATGTCACCTTCGTCGAATTCACCATCCTCCCCATTAAGCCGCTCTTCTGGCTTGATAAGTTTCACCTGTGCGGTGTTGTACGACCGACAGAAATCACACTTGAGGCCTAAAAAGTGGAATGGAACATTACTCTTACCCGAGCAGTCATTGCAGGTGATCACACTTCGCCAATTGCAATATGGCTCTGGCAACATCTGACGCTCGATTTCACGGTCAAGCAGACGGAACTGAGCTTCCATGTTGATGATTGCACGCGCACAAGTAGGGCATTTGTATGAACTGTATGGCCAATTAGCATATCAAGTATCCGTAGTCAACATCAAGGAAAAAACTTACTTCTTCGTATGCTCGTAATAGCATTTCTGATGAATTGAGTGACCGCAGGACATGAACACTACTGTCATTGTACTCGTAAACATGTACTCCCCGCAGATTGGACAGTTACATTCCGTCGAGTGTTCTATGCACCTGTGCGAATTCTCTAGGCAAACCGACATGCAAACGTTACACGTCTAGCGTCTGGTTAGCGAAAGCTCACTCCAACCATGTTTACAAAAGGGTTGGCCCAGTAAATATGGCATACCTTGCAATGGAAAAAATCCTTGCCAAGACCCTCTCCAATTCGGCATATTCCGCAGTCATTGCAGTGATAGATCGATTTGTCTGGATCATCGTCCCAGAGCTTGCACTTCTCGCAAAAGTACCTGGCCACACGGCGGCCACATCCGCGACAGTCTTGTGCTGCAGGTTGAGGCAGAAAACAATAAGTGCACAACATATTTTTGGTTTCGGATCGAATGAGCTGATGGTCTTCCATATCATCATGGCAAAATCGACACGTGTACCACTGCTCACAAATTGAGCATTGTAGTTTCACACCGCGCTGATAATGTGTGCACCCCCTAATCTCGTTTGCTTCGTCAAACCAAGTTACTGTCCTGTCCGGACTTGTGAATCCAATTGCTTCATTATCGTAGTCGTCATGATCATTAGCATCCTCTTCGTCGCTCTCTTGATGATGTCGAAGTTTATAATAGTCTTCGGTCATTAGCTCATGCATCTTAATTGCTAGTTCTTTCTCTGATAGATCCATATTTCGTATTTCATAGATTCTCTGCCGCAGTTGGTGCTGCCTCTCTTCAGATAGCATTTCCGCCGACTTTGCCATGTCAACCGCGTCTGCCGTAGCTGCCGCTTCGCGTTCTTCAGCGCGCCTCCATGAACGCTGGTCACTCGCCTGTCCGTTCCGGAGTCGTCTGTGACGTCGATGAATCCTCGTTCGAATTCGGCTTGACGAGTTGTCCATGAGCTGTTCACTGAGGTGAATGTGGGAGATTACTCCATCATCGCTCTCAACGGTCCGACCGTTGTCCGAATCATTCGAGTCATCGTCATCATCATCATCATCATCTTCCTCATCGTCAGATAAATCCAGATTTGCGAATATATAGTTAGCAAGGTGTCTCGGAAACGAAAACGTGGGAGCTGAAAACGTGATAGAGGACAGCGTCGGTAAAGACGGTGCCGGAAATGACGGCAAGCTAGGCAATGCCGCCGGCGCAATACGAGGAGGTGAAATCGAGGGCCATAGTGAAGTCCCGAAAGATAACCTGATGGCATTCGCACGGTCTGTAGTAGCCACCACCTCTGCTGAAGATGAGGATACATCGTCGTCTGACTCCGACTCTAGTACATTTGTTCGGTCAACGTCGGCGCAATATGCGTCTGACGGCTGTAAAAATCTGAGGGGCAAAAAGTCAGGTAATCGGATAGACGGCAATGGTGGAAAGCCGCCTATATTAGATATCTGAGGAATGTAGTTGCTCGGCTGTATAGTTGAGCTGGTTGAGCTGCGATTGGGCGAGCCCATTTTGCTGGCACAAGGTGACAGTCAGTCGGGCAAGATTCCTATTGTTTTGCAGGTTTATATGCAAAATAACACCTATCTGCGTCTTGCTACACACACTGGCGATATGGAGGAACAGACGTCTTGGAGATAGAGTAACGCGACTTTTAGTGCGGCGGTGGGACGATGACAAAGTTGACACCAGACTGAATTAGCACAAATTATACAATTTGCTCTAACTATCCATTAAGTTAGTGGCTACTGCCAACATAATATGGAAGTTAGCGACAAAAAACTTATCAAGATATATATTTATCCCTAAAGTTAATTGTCACCGTGAGTTTAAGGCTACCGAGCGATCCAAATCCCATCAGCTAGCAGGACACTAAAGGGCGGTGACTGAACGTCGAGGAGCGTCACACATCACGATCCCGATAGCTAAAAGAAAATCGCCGATGCCCTAGTATCATACGTAGTGCTGACTAACGTACCCCGAATTTGTACTCTGTCGTCTTGCCTTGCCTTGAGTTCCTCAGACGACAGATGCATGGCCGTACCATGCACTTTGAGATCTGCTACCATAGTATCTGTTGACTCTGGAAGCCTTGCGATTTTTTGAATTTTATTCATTGCTGTATAATAATGGCATATAAGACAATACAAACACAAGATAAAGATCCCAACCGTTTTGCACAATATTTATTATCAACCGCTCTACAATCGTCCAGAATTTTTACAACTGACATCCTAACGCGACCGCGGCGCAACCTTGGGAGCAGCACCCTTCATCTGTTGCTTGCTGAATTTAGAGCCAGCGCCAGTGGTCTTGCCAGCGGCGGCGAGCTTAGCCTTTTCGGCTTTCTTCTTGGCATCCTCAGCCTTCTTCTTCTCCTTAGCAATGGCGATTGACTCCGTGCGGGCAGCCTTACGAGCCTCGGGGCGGATAGAACGCTTCTCCTTAATGACTATACGCCAGGTTAGAGCGGTGTGTGCGACAGATTGGCAAATCCATAAATCCTACCTTCCAGAGAAGCACCGACGATGGCACGCTGATGCTTCACGGTACGACGAGTACGCTTCTTGGTGACTAACTCGCAATCACAATCAGTACTTCTATTTCAAGAGTGTCGGCTATTATAACTAGGTCGCGGAGCCGATACCCTAGCCCCAGACTATTTGCGTTTTAAACTTGTAGGGCT
>JANJPG010000351.1:0-11302 GCA_030407185.1 Lipomyces yarrowii
GTACCTGTACGTACCTGCTCTAGGGACATTCGTAGCATAGCCTCATGCGCCTCTTATGACGCGTCCTGGCGCGCTTTGTTGTTAGATAGTACAACACGCGTCCCTTCTGTGTAATTGGCTGTGGATAGCGATAACCGGACATCGGCACTTTGCCGACGACTAAACAACGTTCGGTGCAAACAATTCAAGTTGCTTCCTACATTTTTACAATTTCGCATTATTCCTTGTAAATTCGATCATGGAGTAACCCATATCCAATCCCGCACAATACGAGAATTTTGTGCTCGCTATCGGCCAGCTATTTGCGACGGCTTTCGAAGTTAGAAGATATGAGCAGCACTATGCCATTCGCAACAGCTTCGCCGTAAAAGAAGGTCGAGTTTTTAAGAACAAAGAAAACACTACTTTGCTTCATAGTGATAGAGATGTGGGCGGGTATCTTGCCTTGAAAGAATATTGTTAGAGATGTTTTGTGTTTTGAAGCAAACTGCACAACGAGTGGCTTGAATGTGGCTGAGCATCCTGGTATGATACAATGATATGCCACGAATCTCAAAAAGGGATAGCAGGTGCGGTTCCAATCTTTCACCTAAAGGAATCCGGAAGAGTTCGAAGGCATGGGTGGGACGCGAAATCAAATTACATTAAGCCCATCGGACAGCAGAGGACTGCTCGGGCGGAGCACGGCTAGCAAGACAGCAAGAACAGCCCAAGTCATTGCAAGCCATATTCATCAACGCAATATTTAAGACGAAAGTACCCGCGTTAGAGTTTTCCTAGAATTCTAGGACTTGGTCTGTCCAATTTCAAACGCCGGGAGTAAGCCCTTGCAACTCAAACTCGGGCCGTGTAGTCGTCGGTCATTCGAAACTTCATCAGAGACATATAATAATATCCTTTGACACGGCGGCGAAGTCTTCATCAAACAAACGTCAGTTGTCGACTTAATAAATTCTGGTGTCATGCGGTTCCTAATCCTGTACCGAGAGATCGCAGACGATCCAGTAACTAATTTGCGTCTGTCTATTTATCAAGGACGCGGGACCGTCTACTCACAATGAGCCAAGATTGTGCCTCAACTTTTCTTGTTGGTCTTTGCAATTTTCATTCTGGACCTCTAAACCTACATTTCGCAGAACTTTAGTCGATCACTTCCGTCATTTGTTCCGAGGTCTACTGGTCTAGGTCATTTCGTATCTGTAGCGAATCATAATTGCTAACTTCCTTCACACTCCTACCTTTAAGCTGTGCTTTTTATTGACAAATTGTATTATCACTTTCGTTTTCCGTACTTACTACTTACAGAGTTAGTCAGTTAGAAACAGTTCCGCAATCTCGAAGCTCTGAAAGAATGCTGTGAAAGGTCCACAGCTAATTGCCGAAAGTCCGATCCATTATTGTACTAACGCCAGTCATCCCCGTCGAATGAGTACACTATGCTGTTCCTCACAATTACTAAAACAACGAAGTGTGGACTGGGTTGCCAGCAAGCTTTGGAGCGCGAGGCTAACAATCAGTATAGACCGCTCGCGCTTCCAAGTTACGTCTCGTCATTTGCGGAGTGTAACAATCAGTAGCAGTGTCTGGAGTATCTCGGCTCTCTCGTATCTGCGGTATCTATATTTGTATTTCATTTTTTAACTTGTCCATTTCAAACAGACGAAATGGTAACTCCTTTTGCCATATATTCGTTTCCAAGATTGAACACATTATTTCACCGTGAAGTATTCCAGAATCACATCCGCATAACTCGCGCGACTAGCTCTTCAAAGAGGTAGGGAAACCTGGTGATTAGCCTCGGTGATGAGCCCAACGAAGAGCGAAAGTCCAAAGGAGTTGAGAGCATTTTTCGATGCAGCTCGTGGCGGACTCAGCCAGAACATTCCGTCACTCATTCCGGCCTCTCCGTCATAGCTCTTTAGCACGTCTTCTTGCAAGTATGGAATATCCACGAGCAAATTGACTTTGGAGTTCGAAGAAAACGAACAAGGGGCTATATTTAGCTCTGCTGAATAATAATTGCAAGAGCAAAATGCCGTGTAAATCGATCTACTCCTCAAAGACACTTCGCTGCAAGATTCTCACGCTTCGGAAACTTAAGAAAATCGTATGATACAGACGCGGACGTGAAACCTCTAGCAGTGTGGATCTCTACCATATAGCATTACAGGAAATCCCTGTAACTCATCCATTGCCTGTGGAGGGGACTGAAGAATTCGCAAAAGCACGTGATCAAGTTCAGAACCCCTCAAATAGAAGCCAATTTGGCCATAAATGGATCTATCCCCTCCCAAATCCGTTCCTTCCAAGCAACGACTACTAATACATTGAATTCTAACGGACATCGAGAAGGTACTACACTACCTATGAGAACATTTTCGCAAGTCAGAGTACCGTTTTCGAGTAACAAAACCAGTATGAACGCTACACTTATGATATATTGATGAAACAGGATACGGTATCAGATTCTCATTGATAATTCGCAAAAAGGTCAGTCAAAAGTTGTTCCAGGGCGAACGGATGACAGTAATTGTCTTCCGATTTAGGCAATGACAAAGTCAACCGCCATTGATCCGCGGGGGGAGGGGGGGATTCCAGGAGAGAGAGTGAGAGCAATTAGCGCGAAAATTCCTATTCTGAGGAAGTCGGTTGAAAATAGCCGATGATATTCAAGTGACTGTGAAAGAAGTCTTGTGCGGCCTCCGCTAAATATAAGATTGGGAAAAAATGACCTGATAAAGCAAACGCATTGAGCGAAACAGCTGAATCTAGTTCAGCTCCTCAAGATCAGAATTCGTAGTATAATTAATTGTATTGACGTGAATTATGAGCTGAGCCGAATCCTCTTCAGTGCTAGGTTAGCGGTCGGTTATCCAGCTCCGGTATTGGTGAGATCTTAATAACTCAATCCTAGAGACTGCATATATTTTCCCGTACTATACAATTACGAGCAGGTTCGCGAACAGATTGGCAAGGGAACCAGGCGCATGAAACGAGTCAGAAAGTTGAGAAAGGACAGAAGGAAAGAAATTACAGAATTTGTAGCTACAAAGGTATCTCAAAGCTGCACTCCCGCGATAATTATCGCAATAGCGCAATTACGATCAGATGAGCATCGCCATTAAGGAGAACTACAAGTAAGGTTAGACTTGTGAACCTGTCCCTCTCGATGGTCTTATGGGGTGAATCGTTGGCCGTTTCAGCAGATAGATATGGTTTGCATGAAAGAGTTTGCGGCGATTCAAGGTTGAAGCATTTGATGCAACCTATCAGCAAGGAATCCATGCTATCCACACATAACGCACTAGGACATTGGCTTGTCAAGTCTGTACGCTCCAAACATTTCGCTGTCGTCCCGACCATCATCATGCAGCTGAACACTGCAAGAGGTACGTGACACAGAACACATATGTATCATATTTGACTGGGGAGAGGAGCGGCCAAATAATATATCGGATGCCACCTTGCGACAATATGTAACAGAGAGCGATTGTCTTCAGATATTTCTCTTTCGCTTTGTAGTTCTCCCATCGAATTTTCATGATCATTTCTACGGTCAGCAGTTGCTCTGAGGTTCGATGATTATATGTAATTTCTTGTCTTCCTTTGGTGTTGTAGACAAGATGACGTGTTGGTGTCATTAAATGTGGACAATCATCAAAGGACGCTGGCGACACTATGTTGCGAAGACTTCCAAATGCCTGCCGTTGGGGAACGCGACCCCGAAATGGCGAATTAGGGTTGCTCAGGCTCTGGCCGACTGAGCCTGTTCGCTGAAACTGAACTAGAGTGGCATCTTTGTCATAAGGGTCAGATGCTTTGAAAGAGTCAACTACATATAACATCTCAGTTCCTATGACTAATGGCGGGGCGAATTCAAGCCTTTGCGACGCTAAACACAACTAGTCAACTCGGCAGGTAAGGTACAGGCCAATCTATATGAGGCCAGTGAAAGACGCCAGTCGCCAGGCGGGTGAATTGAAATGCGTACGAGACGCGCCAGACTTATAGCTATTCTTCAATAGCGACTCATATGCTAAGACCGTCGACGCAGCGGCTTACAATAGATATCTTGGGGCATATAACTAGTTGCTTATGCGACTTCGTCGTAATAGGGTGGTTGGTGTTGGCGTGGCGTTGAAATCATATTCGAGAATCCCTTGCTCGATAAAACTCGTAATAACTTGGCTGGACTCGAGAATCATGCCGAAGTAGGTGAAAGTACTGGAAGATTTGCTCGTTCTGTGCTGAATTCTGATGGAGAAACGAGTCTTTATGTCAGTAAGCCTGAGTTACAGTTTTTCAAGTAAACAGATGCAGTGCGCAGCTCGTCCAGACTTCAGTGGCGTGTTGCAGTAGTTTTTGGTGCTCGAGTAGTTCATGACAATTCGACCGAGATATTGTTGCAGGGACTCTCTAGACGAATGACTTGTTCAATTGGTCGCTCGCGCTCGCAGATGCGTAGAGCTGATTTACCATGTAACTTAGAATTGCTGGCCTCCTCTTCAAGGCGTACAGCTTTGTCAAAGAGACTGAGCAGATGGGATCTCCATTTCTATGGTTTCTGATGCTCCTCCACCCGAGCGCCGCTACTAGGTCAGGTTTTTAAGCAAAAAAGCAGCACTCGAGGCGTCAACGACGCTGTACGTCCGACAACGATGAGCAAGAAACACTGTCATGTTCATATGAGGATGACCTAAGTTCATATGAGCATGACCAACATTCAGCAACACGACCGCCGCCTGCTTGATACGTCACTGACCATCTTTCGTATTTTGGTGGAACGCAATCACTTCTAAGTCATTCGCCCAAGTACCCACATCTTCGAAAGTAATTGCTCCCAAGCCGTGTTGAATTCTCTTTAAATAGCAGGACTCTGAAATGAAGCGCAGTCAGCCTGGCTACCTAGCCAACTAATATGAATTAGACTCGTCTCTGGGATATACTAAGCTGAGGTCTGTTAACGTTTTTACATTTCGTCGTGTAGTTGCATGGTTTGCATTCTGCTTTGTCTGGACCGTCCATTTACGAGGAAATATTTCACCCGAAATTCACCGGGTGTCTGAGAAATAGTTCGTTGTCGGAGACGCAACTAAGTTAACTGGACTAAGAAGGTACAAAAAGTTAGAGGGCGTGCGAAGTCGTCACCTAGTCTAATCTTGACTCATAGGCGTCTATGGCGTTTTGCAGAGTCTTGATACTGGACGTGAAGGTAGGTCAAGGGAATTTCGAGTTAATAGCATTGCACGCTTGCATCGCACTCAATATTTTTCCCATGGAGTTTGCCATTGCACACCTCGCTTTCATGATTAGACTACAACGCTCCATTATCATGAAAGACAATGACAGATTTTCTATTTCTCAGTTACTCAATAGCTTAAGTTTTGGGATAATCGCGACGTATGTAGTAAGAATCTGGTAACTAAGTTAAGCCAAATAATATTTATTCGGAAACTTACTCTCTATTACTATTTACTTAATGTATTTGCATACCATTAGTTAGATTTTAGCCGATTTCAATACAGATTTTTCCACTTTCACCGGATGGACATGTTGCCAAGCAAACTGAGTGAAAACTGTTGATCCGACAACCAGCTATCGAGTTCGTAGGAACATTCAATCGCACATTTTCGTTTGATGGATCCCCTAATCATACTCCTTCAAAATATTATTTAACACCTCACATCCACGAACAACGACACCCCATTTGATGTGTGTCAATAATGCGGCTGAGTATGCCACTAAGCCTATAACCAATTGTTGTCGCTCGCTAGCAGTGGATTTAGTCACTGTAGGCGTGCCGCTACGATTACCTCCCGGCCCTCGGTTTGGATCTAGCATCTGATAATCTGCTGCAATAGATTTGCTCCCAGACTGCTGTATATAAGCAGTGTCAGATGTTGGACGAACTTCAGTCACTCCTAAATCTTCCCTCATATCACAACCGTCGTCTGGAGAAAGACTCTCGCCTTGTGCGTTCATCAGGCGAAGATAGCGAACGGCATCCTCTTTTGCGAGCGTGTACTCAATATTCTGACTTTTGCAGTACTTGCGATTATTTCGGGACGACGACTGGTAACCTGATTTAGGCAGCGGTAAATGCTCCCCTACTTGACAAACCTCATAAGACCAGATCGTGAGAGTTGCGACGTACACACCCCACGGAATATGTACCGCTTGGTCAAGTAAGCTCTCATTCGTCGCTATTCGGCGCATGAACTGAACCGAGTGCCAGGTCGCCAGACGACCATCATCAGAACGAGCCCACTGATGAACAGACTTGTTCGCGTTCTCGCGATCTACGGCGCGGATCTTGCGGCCCAAAACATTAGGGGAGCCGGCATTGATACGCAAGCTCATGGTGTCAACATGCAGAGCAAGCAGACCCAGCTGGAACATGGCCCAATTCGAACAAAGCATCGGAGAGTTATTATAATCGTTCATAGAGCTGAGTACCGAAGATAACGGCGAATGTCCTGGCTGTTCTTGCAACCCTTGGTGACGCCCTACTACCGACGCGTCCAGTCCACTAGACTCGTCATTATCATTTACGGCACCTTCAGCGGGTAGCGGTAATGAATGAGAGGCTATCATAACTGCGGACGTAATGGACGGCAGATTGCTCTTGCTGAGTTGATAGTCGAAGTAGCTCTTCCAATTCGCAAAGGAAGCCTCCAGCCTTTTCTTGAACTCTGTCATACGGCGTTTAGAGACGATTCCCATGTCCAATAACCCACGCCATTGCATGTCCCAACAAATACTGAGCAAGCCATGTAATAGAATCAGACAGGAAAACTGCGAGAAGTTAGCGAGTTGGAACTCTGTCTGATCTTCTTGCGACAGCCGGATGAGCCTTTTTAAACTGTGCAAGAAAGATGGCCACACTGTTTCTTGAGGGGAACCATCACCGACAGTGGGACCAACTACAGTAGTCTCCTCAGCTTTCAAAACTGCTTCTGGAGTACGCCACTTCTTCATTCCGGCTGCAGCGACGCTTGCCTGCTCACGGTGCATGCGGTAAAATTCCACGCCGTCTGCCGCTTCCCAGCAGGCATCAGTAGAAGGTAACTCGAGGCGGACTTCGAATGCCGACAGAATAGGACTATGCCGAAATAGGGTTGCATGCTGAGTGTCGCATATAAATGCAAAAAAAGCAGTTCTGACTCGTCAATTTTTTCCCCTATAAAAATTCTAAAATAGCGATTACCTTTTGGTGGTTTCAAACTCAATCCACTTCCTCCACTGATGGTCTGCGAAAACAGAATCGTTTGTCTCGACCACAGGATGTTCTGTCAGGCCTTTCAAGTACCCAGAAAAATGCATTAGAGCAATGTTCGTCCCATGGAAAAACTGAGACATATCGTATTGCACCGTGCTTCCCAGCATCTTGTCAAAATAGTTTGTCAACAAGAGCGTTTGGTGTACCCAAAGTTGTACTTGAGGTTGGTCTTCGATCATCAGGAACACAATAGTCCTAAACTTTCGATGAATAACAATTGCAAGGTTGGAGGCATCTCGCTGACTGGAATAGGCCATGCCGATAGTGACGATCGCAATTAGCAATGCCGGCTCCACTACAGCAGGGTCGAACGTTGCGCGATGCAATATCGGATATAGTGGATCAAAGTGAACCCAATAAAGGTGAAGGTACTGCTTCATTGCCGAGAGCGAGAAATACGGGTTGTCGGGAGTGACTTCAGGAATAGGTTTCAACACCTCGATCATTTTCATACGAACCTCTTCGCTGGTCTCTTTGTCATCTTTCTTTAGTCTCGAAGACTCCGATACACCGCGCATCAGGGGCGAACGCATATCTATCTAATATTTAGTCGAGATCATCGTGACCATAAATTACAATAACTCGTACCAGATGGCGGGGAATTGCGAATATTACTGTTTTTTGCGGCCACCGGGGTCACACTGGCAGTGCCTTGTCCCGCACAAGGTCCGTCACCATTGGTTTCATTTGAACAGAATCCAGCGTCATTAACAGCACTCTCAACTGTTACGATCGCCTTCGGCAACTGTTGCGATAACGTGCTATGACAGCCTCTGCTCCCGTCAAGTAAAAAGTCGGAACTGCTAGTGTCAGTGAGTGAGGCTGTGACCGGCTGTAGATGCTGATTTTGCTGCTTAGGGACCGGAGGTTGCGACGGAATTAAGGTCTCAGGTGGTGAATCGGACCAAAAGTCTGAGCCGAATAACCATGTGTAATGGTCAGACAAGCTGAGATCGAAACTGTCTAATGAGAATGGCGGCCATTCTGTCGCATCTGTAGATGCAGGCGCTGTAGCCACGACGACAGGGTCTGCAGAGTTGTACGATATATATTGGTCTGCAGAGGCTAGCGGTTGTTGGGAAGGTTGCGGCTGCTGTAGCTGAAGTTGCGAACTCTGCGGCAGCTGCGATTGCGGCAACCGTTGCTGAGAAGGCGGTGGCTCCAGTTTGAGCGACTTTTGTGGTTGATGGGACTGAGAAGAATGATACGGCGAGGGTGGCTGGTTCTGTAACTGCTGTTGCAGCAGTTGCGGCGACTGGGATTGCGGTTGGGCAGCGGGAGTTGCTGGAGGCACACCAGCGAAATGGGTTGTATAGAACATAAAATCTTTGCCTTGCGGTTCCCGCTGTTCTTGCTCGGGCTGCAGTGGAGAATTCATAGGCTCTGTCCTGGTCGAATCATCATATAGAAGCTTTATCGGTAGTGAACGCAAAGTTTGAGCCCCGCCAGGCATTGTCGCATCATTTGTCATCGGCGAAAGCGATGGAGGTGATGCAGAGAGGTGAACTAGAGTCGGGGAATCGTGCGACACGCCGTTTGTGGCAAGAGGTGGAATTGCTGTGCTAGTCAACTGCCGGTGTTGGCGATCAAGAGGAGGGAGCGGTTGTGAACGTTGCGGTACATGTGCATGAGAGGAATGACTGGTCGTAGCAGTGGACGACTGAACGACAATATCTTGCGAGGCAGGCGACTGCCGTGACATCGGCTGCTGTTCTTTGTATGCCGGTGGCGGTAGCGGCGGAGGTAGCGGCGGAGGAGGTGTTGGAAGAGGTGGATTATGCGGCCGGTTAATGTCGCTAGAGATGCTTTCAGAGACCTGTTCGACGGCCATACTGACTGCGCCGCGGTTATACAACGCTGGAGGGAAGGGCTCCACGGATGCCGACACCATGCGCTGGATCGCTTCGCGCTTCTGGCGCTTTTCGTGGGATTTGGTGGACAGGTGCTTTTCGAGCAAGTCTTGCCTAGCGAATTGCGACGGGCATATTGGACACTGGTACGGTCGGACGGGCAGATCTCGTCACCTCGTTAGACAGATTAGTTGATATAGATCATAGTAGACATACGATTGGCAGCGTGGCGCGCGAGATAGTCCTTGCGATTGAACATCTTGCCGCATCCAGGATGCAGACATTTGAACTTCTTGCTGATCATCTTGTCGACGTCTTTTATAGCAGACATTGCATTTTCGCGTCCTTCAGATGTAAATCCATTTCCGGCCATAATTTTCGGCAACCATTCACAGCATGGCAACTGGCAGTGTAAGAACGGCGATAGAAAATGTGTGGTTGAATTGGATAACTAGTATGAATGGAACCGAGTGCCGCTGTCACCGCTGGGAGCACGCCTGGCGGACTTGATTAGAGTTTCACTGCCCATGGCCGGCGATGTCTTTTAACGGCGGACAAAAATGTCGCGGAGATCAACGAAATCCAAATTTTTATTTTTAAATTAGACAGGTCGCGGCTGCGTTGTTTCTGGCTCAAATTTCAGAAATGTTGGCAGCATTGGTCTAAAAACTCTTTCGCTGTGTATCATAGTATTGCCAAATATACCTTTAACTGTACACGTTTCTGAACAGTCACGGGTTTACGGGTGTCGAGCAACGATGTCTAGATGGTGAAAGCAAGAATGATTATGAATATGAGGAGATGATGAGGAGTAGCCGAGTAGTGAGGATGACTTAACATGAATACTGCCGTAACATGAATAGTTACACGATTGCAAATCTGTAAATCAGAAAGGAGCATGAAGCTCTAAGGAAGGCAATAGGACTGGCGGCCGTCCTAGATTGCTTTCCGACGTATTTCAAAGGAAAGTGATGGAAGAAGCGTTGGTCCTTTATCTAATAAATACGTCCCTTCCAAAAAGTTGGGATTTTAGCATGGGTTAGCACTAGAATTACCATGGTTATCCAAGTAGTAATTACGGTACTATCAAATAAACGATAACTGACTAATTAGCCATTCGCATTTCTAAGGATAAGTCGCTTATACTTTAGACATGCTCGGCTTAATCTTTGAGACGAGCATATGACTACTGGCAAGGTCAACCAGATGACTACCTTCTAACGAGCTCAACACAATAAATTCGACGAATCGCTCGCCATGTAAGAAGTCCGCCAGCTCGCTGAATTGCCGAATAAAGAACGTCATCCATTACTGTCATTCGAAACACGGAGAACGGGGATATCGGAAAGCAATCCTATCGCCGCCTTTAGACCTCTTTTTACAGAAGTTTAGAAGAAAGTTGTGTGTGCTTTGAGTAAACTTTGGGTTTGGGCAAGGCCGCACGGAAATGCCGATGTCAAAAACACAATTTGTTTGTCCGCCTTTAAAGTTGATATCCCAAGTAGAGTTGAGTTCCGACGGTCTTTGGGTGCGTGCTCTCGACTGGTTGCAAAATCTAATTCCGAGCCTGAAACCGAACCGGATTTGTGTTCTCTCGCGGGAACCGAACCGGCCGGACCGGCCGGAAGAAAATTCAACGAGACTTTCTTCTACAATGTAAACTCGATAAGTGATCGAGCAACATGCAAGTTATATTAACAAAAAGCACAAAATTCACATCGCGCAGAATGAGGCTTTAATGGCTTACTTCGAAGAAATGACTGTCTTCGTTGCGTGAGAAGTTTTATGAGGTTCGGCTCGTTCTATCTCTTGGCGGATGGCGGATATGGCGGATGCCGATGTCGAATAATAAATCCGCGAGGTCCCAAATTAGGGGTACGGCGGATAATTTCCTAATTAGGAAAGCTCGTCGTGGAGTGTTGCATGTCAGGGATTTATCAATTTAATCTCCGTTCGAACCAACCAGGGGTTGACTTATAAGTTATCAATCATAATTCATAAATTTCGTGAAGAGTCGCGGACTGACGTATCGACCAATCCATGCTTCTTCGCCGGCTTTCGCTTTCGTACTTACACACTTCTAACCGCCCAGTAAGCCGATTGATCAAAATGGCTTCACTTCATCCTGCCGCTTGTTGCATGGAAGGCTACGCGCACCATGGCGAGCCCGCTG
>JANJPG010000352.1:0-11260 GCA_030407185.1 Lipomyces yarrowii
CTAGATGCCAAAACACTCGTGTTATTCATTATTTCATTGTTGGATGGCTTATCTGATGCATGCTCAATTGTGCTTCGAGGTTCTGAGCACGCTTTAGCTTCACTAAGCTCCATTTGGCTAGCGCCATCTGAGTCACAGTTTGCACTAGCCGTATATAGTAACGTCTGTCCTACTATTTGCATGGCAATTGCTGGCCCGTGCGTCGACATTAGTCCATAATAGGCTAGACTGATTTGGGCGATTGCAGAAGGTGCGGCTCAGGATCAATGACGTTGGGGGCCAACCATTCGTCATTCGCGATCGGAGACGGATTATATAGATCTTCCTTTAACGCAGTTTCCCTTGCCAGTATTTGTCTACTGCCCGTCCTCGATAGCCTTTTGTCTACAACGCGTAATGGTAATAGGGATTCTCAGACACGCAAACGGACTGGCGGTCCGCAGTGTCGCGGTAAACGCGCTCAAGCGGTCCTCCGCAGCTTCCGTTGCATTTCATTCAACCGCGCCAGCAGACCCGATTCCGTCACCGCCTGCTGGTGTCTCCCAATCTCTTGCCGCCTACTACTTTCCTCATGAACCCGACTTACCTCGTCTGTTAACTTCGTTTCCGGGACCAAAGTCGGTCGAAATGCTCAAATCGCTTGACAAGATCTACGACGCTCATGCTGCCTACATGGTCTGCGACTATCAAAACAGCATCGGCAATTACATCTGCGACGCTGACCAAAACCTCTACCTCGATGTCTACGCCCAGATTGCGTCGATCCCACTTGGATACAACAATCCGGTTCTGTCTGCCGCTGCTCAGTCGCCGGAAATGGTTGACGCGATTATCAACAGGCCAGCGATGGGGAACTTTCCCAGCACATCATGGGAGTCGATCCTGGAAGACGGTATCCTGGCCGCCGCCCCAGACGGACTTGGCAAGGTCTGGACATGCTTGTCGGGCAGCGATGCGAATGAATGCGCATACAAGGCTGCCTTCATATATCATAGGTCAAGACAGCGTGGTAAAGGCAAAGATTTTTCTGAACTCGAGCGACGAACTACGATGGAGAATACGTCACCTGGCTCACCGGACCTGGCAATCTTGTCGTTCGAAAAAGCATTCCACGGACGACTGTTCGGGTCGCTGTCCACCACTCGGTCGAACCCGCTTCACAAAATGGATATCCCGGCTTTCCATTGGCCAAAGGCTCCATTTCCGGCTCTCAAATATCCGCTCGATCAACACGAAGCTGAAAACAGCGCTGAAGAGGACAGGTGTTTGGCAGCGACCGAGACAATCCTTCATGAATGGGAATCTCGCATTTCGGCCGTGGTCGTTGAGCCGATTCAATCCGAAGGTGGAGACAATCACGCAACGCCGTATTTCTTCCAGCAGCTTCGGAAACTCACGAAGCAGCACAATGTTCTGCTCATCGTCGACGAAGTCCAGACCGGCGTCGGTGCTACAGGTACTTTCTGGGCACACGAGCAGTGGAAGTTGGATACTCCGCCAGACATGGTCACGTTCTCGAAAAAGTTCCAGGCGGCCGGGTATTTCTATGGCAACGAGGACCTGCGGCCGAATCTGCCATTCAGGCAGTTTAATACATGGTGTGGCGACCCTTCCAAAGCAATTATCGCTCGGGAAATAGTAAAAGAAATTCATGCCCATGATATCGTTGCCCGGACCAGCCAGGTCGGCAGGTACGTTTACGACCAACTTGAGGAGTTGCAAAGAACATTCCCACACTTGATCCAAAACTTGCGGGGCAAAGACCGAGGCACATTCATTGCTTGGGACGCGACAGATTTGGGTGCTCGGAATAAATTTTTGAACGACATGAAGAACGCGGGCATAAATATCGGCGGATGCGGTGCACATTCAGTTCGACTGCGACCAGGTATGGGGACCCCTTCATCCATTTTGTGACACGGTCGAATTACTAACATGTCTTAGCACTGGCGTTTGAGAAAAAGCATGCGGATGTTTTTCTTGATGCGCTTGAGTACGTCTTGAAGAAATCCTGATAATGCATATTTATGGGCAAATGGTAGCAGAAATAGTAAATATATTTGTAGTTCATAACCGTAGAAACTTAGTCATCACGGTCTGGGCCATCTGTAGGATAGTTTTTATGTCATTATCAAAGTATTCTGAGCTGCTCTCGCAGAGATACTCAGTTCACCTAAAAGTGTGCGTTCTTGCTGATTATCTGACGTAATTGTCACGTGAGCGGCAGTATGAGCCGGGTAAGAGCTGTTTGCTAGCACGAGCGCGCCTTTTTGTAGAGGTTACTCTGAGGTTCCAAATTATCATATTATTGCGAAACATTCCCATCATCTTCCATTACAAATCACCGTTTGGCAATTAATCCCAACCCCCGGAATTTATTGCACCGCTAATAACGAAAAGAAAAAAATGGTTAAGCTAACTTCGTCCGACGGCGAGAGCTTCGATGTTGGTAAGTTAAGGAATGAGTAGAAAGACCACGAGCGACTTAAGTCCCGATGATATGCTTGCTGCTTTTGCGGTTTCTATTTGGTGACTGTTATGCGAGGTCGGCCACGACATTCCGAAGTATAGTGCTGATGATTTGATGTAGAGAAGGAGGTTGCTGAGCGATCGGCCTTGATCAAGAATATGACTGAGGGTAAGTTTGGCGTTGAATATGAGTTGATGGCCGGAGACTAAACGACGGACAGATGTTGGTGACGCCAGCACTGAAATCCCAATTCCTAATGTACGTTTTTAACATGCTATCCTTTTTGGTTTCAATATATATGCTGATTAGCTCTAAGGTTACCGCGAATGTTCTAAAGAAAGTCCTCGAATGGTGCGAACACCACAGGGGTGATCCCATACTCGCAAGCGAAGATGATAGCGACGCCCGCAAGAAATCGACCGATATCGATGAATGGGACCAGAAATTCATGCAAGTCGACCAGGAAATGCTTTTTGAGATTATTTTGGTGCGATCCCAGAGAAGCATGGCAAGAACACAAAATTTTGTGGAACTAATGAATGATTTTTCATATAGGCGGCCAATTACCTTGATATCAAGGCCCTGCTCGAAGTTGGATGCAAAACTGTGGCAAATATGATTAAAGGCAAGACTCCAGAGGAGATTCGCCGGACGTTTAACATCCAAAACGATTTCACTCCCGAAGAGGAGGCTCAAATTCGTCGGGGTAAGTCTGGGTTTGCTCTCATCCCATTTCCATCACAGATTTTGACTTAAACCGAATAATAGAAAATGAGTGGGCAGAGGATAGGTAAAAGAACCTGGTCCGGTCGACAGGCGCCACACAAAAGACTTTGCTACAATCTACAACCGTACATTCAAAATATCATTATGGAGCTGGCTCTTATCGAGTAAGTTTCTTTGCGCGGGGTGTTTTTTTTTAAAATCTGGTACAGGCTTTCACTGTGTTTTAGTATCGCCATGGTAGGCGTGATGTATTTGTTGATATAGCCAGTATATTACAGTATATGGCATTCCATAACGGCCATTTGACTTGAGTGTCATAATTCGGAATTTAAATTATGAGAATCACATTTTTATATGTAAGACGGCTTTGAGACAAATCTGTATAATCACAGTACCCTTCAATGCGATGGACAAATTATATTAAAAGGGTGCAAGAATAAATTACCACTGTTGGGTTCATAACCGTAACCAGCAAAGGACCTTCCTTCCCTTTGCCCTCATTTGTGTGTTGGTTTTATTACTCCGATCGATACCAGTTGCGCTCTGGATCACCCAGACATTCTCCAACCGTAACAACTACACGTTGTTAGCTAAATTTTCAACAAAGGGAGGGAAAAAAAAAATAGGACATACACTCGTATCCCTTCTCCTTGATAAGTTCAATACTGTACGCGGTCAAATTATAAACAGTTTGGTAATGAACATCATGCTGAATACTCAGCGTGTCAGAAGAACGCGCGTCCCTTGCGTCAAACCATGACTTAACAGTGTCTTTGCTCTGCTGGATTGTATCCGGTGAGTCGTGAAGATAGTCCTTTGTATCCAAATCAAAGATTATAACATGGTATCCCAACTCGCCCAAAGTCTCCAAGCACACAGCTCCGCACACGGCATACGGCGGCCTGAAATATGTAGGAAACATGCCGAGTATATTCACGAGTGCCATTTCATTCTTGTAGAGCTCCTCTTTTTGTTGCCAAGCAGTTAGCCCGTCAAAGTTGGGGTGCGACCAAGAATGTGAGGCGATTTGATGCCCAGCCTCATACGCCTTGGTGATGTATTCATGCCAGGGTCTGGTTTCAGAATCGATTTCGCCCTTGCCGAGATTGTTTCCAGTGACACTGTTCGCTTTTTAGTAACCGAAAATAAAAAATGCAGGCAAAAATACGTTGTGGAACCTTACAAGAACGTTGCCTTTACATCATGCTCGTCCAAGATGTCGAGCAAGTCGTCTGTGTAAATATATGGACCATCATCGACTGCACTTTGTTAGAAAGTCGTGGAACAATGCGATTATAGCCCATACAAGTCATGGCCACGTGCCCAGGGTCTCGGCAGCTATAGATAGCCTGTCCGTACGGAACATTTCCAATCCTATATCGTCGAATTCCAGAAGTATTCCGCCCGCTCGGTATAGTATCAGCATCACACGTGCCGAATCCACTCTGGCAATCCGGGGACGCACAGTATGCGGTTGTGTTACCGCACCAGCCAGCTGGAGAACAGCACTGCCCGCTAGGGCAAATAGCGATACCCGGTCCACATTGGTTGTCTATGCTGGTCTGAAGGGCTCCGACTTTGGGCATCCAGTTGGATCCGCAATTCTGGTCTCATTAGCTTAATCGCAGAAAAGGAACATAAATTGAATCACAAGTCGCATACACCGTAATTAGGCTGGCAGCCGTCAAGGCAGTAATCCTTGTTATTGCCGCACCACCCGTGGGACGAGCAGCACAACTCATTTGGACAGGTGAAGTTATTTGGCAAACCGCACGACATATCGGGGCTCACCTCACGTCGTTGAAATAGTGAAACCCCGGCATGACCGCCGGCGTGGAAGAGGTCCATAGCCTTGGTAAAGCCTGCGCAGGCTGCTACCAAGGTCAGAAATATTGCATGCATCAGAGATAGACTCGACAATGTGATTGATTGGAAAGTGTCAGATGGGTTCCCGGTCTATCTATATACACAAGGGTGGGGTGAAATTATTGTAGAATAGTGATCCATTTTGCCGCCTGTGCAGAGGAGACCACAGACAGGAATTGTAAATAACCCAGTCAGAATGGTAATCAAATACAGCGAACCGGGTTCTTGCCCGCACAACGTCCAAGACAGCATCTTCCGTCATTCATGGACGCGGTGGATTGACTGCAGGCATAGAAAGTGCAGAGGCTGGCTAGACACGAATAAGGGGTGCTTGATGCACTGTGGACAGAGTGGGACACAGAAGTCAGAAAATTAGGACCAGCTGAGCTCAACTGAACACAAATTAGTCCGTCTGGACTCTGATTGCCACAGTTCGCGAATACATATTTTGAATCTTTCGCTTTTTGCTCCTGCAGGTTCAAATTGAATGTTCTCCTGCACAAAGTCAACCCCCCCGTTGTGGGCGGCCACAAAACCTATCACCGAATAATGGTAGCCCGCATCCGCAAATCGACCAAACTCATCTACAGCAGCCATATGCCATGCCCTCTGAAATCCCATGGTGATCGGAGGCAACAATATTCTTTCACTGGTTCGAGACTCACCAAACACAAAAATGCAGCTGCTTCCAGTACTAAATTTCGTCCCCGGCAAAATAGATCAAAATGACTCGTCATATTCTTCGCATCCGTCTACTCTATCTCGTATTGACGATCACCAAAAATCCCTTGACAGAGATTCAGTTTACCTTCACTAGTTCAGTTTATATTGGCATTTGATATAGTCATATATACGTATATATATTTATAATCGACCCACGTAAGATACACGAGTCAGCCCTAACCCGTGCGATGATTTTCTCCGGAGCCGCGCCCAGCGGCACGAGAGGGTAATTTCCGGGGGCGACAAGCTGGTGAGCGCGACGCGTTTTTGAACCACGGCACGAAAATCTCTAGGTGAATTTTGTACAAAATCCTACAGAACACGTGCCCGTTCGCAGCCGTCGATGGACTGTTTCAATATCGAGACGTCGGAGACGATTGTGGCGTATCAAGAATTGGAAATGAGCGAATGTTTTTCTTCAGACAGCAGCCTGGATCTGGTGAGGAAACACGCTCATGATGGGGACGATCTGCGAAATCAAGTTGAAGATGCTGCTGACGACGGGCTGATCGAACCGGCAATGATTGATGATCATTCGGACACGCAGTGCGCGGCCACGGAAGAAAGTGACAATGAGTATGACTGCGAATTCTCACAAGATAGCGAACAAGGTGATCAGGTAGCCGACGAAAGCAACCGCCGCACTGTGAATGACATTATTTTTGAGTCTACTATTTCGACGGAAGTGGACACTGTCGATGTCGACCGCACGTCATCAGCGCACCAGGACATCGAGTTGCCGTCGACACCGTCGCCTCCAGATGGCATCGACGATTCGACCGCTCATTGTAACGTGGCCCCCAGTCACAACTCGTCTCCTCTTTCAGAGTGTCTTATCGAGTCTGGAATGTCGAGCACGACATTACACGTCACTAACAGCGCGGACGTCTTGGTCATGGATGCTGCATGTTGCAATTTGTCAACCGGTATCAGCAAAGATCTTGATTCAGTAATTCCAGGGGAAACTTCCGTAATCACAAATGATGGTTTGGATTCCACCTTACCACGCTCGAGCGAAGATCATAGGAACGGTGATACCAGTGAGGAAAGCTCTGTTGCAAATGTGTTGGGGCCCGCCGTGGCGGACACAGGGCATAACTTCTCCGAACCAAATCAGTTGTCTCTCATGGACACCGAAGTGGCGCCCACAAAAAATGATCAGGCTGAAATCGTTACATCCCCCTCTCGGTCCACAATCACGGATGGATTCAAAGATGCAGTAGAACGTCCGGTCGAAGTCAGTACTACCCCGTCGACCAATGGACAATCCATGAAGCCAAGGTCTGACCCGAGTTCTGGCCCTGCTGCGCAGCAACTAGACACTCCTGGTACGCGTGAGACCCAAACTGACGCACCACAATCAAAGTCGCCTTTAGATTTTATGACGGCCAAGGAAACGAAGGTGCAAAATGCGTTTCATATTGGCGTCCTCTATATTTATTGACACGACGCACATAGGAAGCGGCCATTAAGGCTCGTATTCAAGAAAAGCAGGCCCGGTTAGCGGATTTGCAGAAAGAATACGATGATTATATAAAGAAACTGAAGTATTTAGTGTTTACCTATCATGTTTGTCCAGGCCGCACGTACTTATGACAACTCTTTATACAGGTCTCCGGATCCGTCACAGACAATAAAACAGCATATTAAGCTATTGAAAGAATACAACGAAATCCGCGACGTCGGTCTCGGATTAATTGGAATGGCATGATATTCGGTTGGGAGTTTTGTCATGATAAGCCAACGCTAACTTCTGCACGCATAGATCGCAGATACCAGGGCGGTCCGCGTCGCTGATGTGATGCCTGAATATGGCGTTTCGGTAGGCGATTAGACATGCATGGAGATTACTGAACACAGGACTTGCTACTTGCTCTACTTTTATGCTATATAGCTTACACTGATGTCGACGATAGTGACGAAGCGAATATGAGGTTTCTACATCCACTGTAATACAATCCCGTTTATACTATTTCTAATTGGATATGAAGCCAATAGGGAGGCACAAAATGACAACTCGTAAATAACAGATGAGCCCAGACTTGAGTAATGGACGCAACAAACATTGGCAGGAAACGCCGCGACAGGACGAAATCGAAACGTTTGATAAACAAATAAAGAGCCGGTCAGTATTCGAGCTGGCCCCTCACTCCTTAACGGTTTGAGATTCAAGTCCTTTCTGGGGTTAGCGAGCTGTGATATTATTCCATATCTGGTTGGACCCCGGTTGGATCTAGTCAGCTGCCCTAATCCTATGGCTTCGATAAAGACGCGGTTAGCGGCGGGAACTGTTCAAGGGAGCCAGCCCTAAAACGTTCTCGGTCATGCCCACCATTTGACGGGTTATCAAAGGATCCAATGCGCCTCTTCCGGTGGAGACTTTACAAGAAAAGTTTTTGCTGGTGCAGAGACGCTTGCGCAGGGGCCAGTTGGGCAGTGGATTTGACTCAACAACCCAAGAACGAGATTACACAATCATCTCGCTTAGAACAGTGCGCATTTATTTCAGTGCACTAAGAAGAAGTGTCGGATGCGTTCTCGAGTAGGACCAAAATCTCTCAGCAGGAAAACCGCGGCGTAAGTGGATTAACCGCCAGAGTCTCAGGAGGCGAACAAGGGAAGGAAAGCCCAACTTGGCGACAATTGCTAGGCATATCGCATCGCAGCCAGATATAATGGTCGATGGATATGAGAGCCCCCCGTGTTGGGGCCCCCGGAGCGATCTCGGCACTCTGGTTGCGGCGAAATGTTGGTCTGGGACTCCGTTGGCTTCAGTTCCCTTCGCATACCACAAAGCGATACGGTCCTCACCCAAGCCACAGCGTTAGTCCGGTTGACAGAAAGTTAATGAACAGAATGACGTAGATGGGCAGGCACAATAACGCATGCTTCTACTTCATAGCCTCCACCACTAGACCAATGTCATAAATTAAGCGAGTCTACTTATCGGCTTGCCAAACTGCAATAAATCAGACATATCCTAGGGCCAAGATCAGTTAGAAATGGGTTGAAATCGCAGATAGAGTACCTGGAGGGGGGGGCGCCCTTTGTAGGCTACTGTGCCACATAACAACCAACTATTAAGGTTAAGCTCAACGGTGATGCGAACTCAATTTGCAGGTCCATGGACAAATTATTTTTCCGCCTAATTAATACCCCGACAATAAAATTTCCAGACTGGATGCTCGGCTACTCGCGCTTACGTCCCATTGACTCACCGTATCTATCTTCTCCTTCTTCTCGTAGCGATCCTGAAATCACTGCCAGACACTAGAGTCAATTTCTCGCGGACCCAGTATCGGTGGCAGACAATATAAATCCAAGCCTGTGCCTGGCAGCTTTGGTCAGCAAGAACTACACTAGCTTGCATTGCCCCAACTCCAGTTGGTACAAGACTTTTAGACATGGAACTCGCCCGCGACGCCAGAGAGAAAAGTGCCAGTCTCCATCCCACTCACATCAGGGGTGAGCCTGAGAATATTGCCTTTGCTGACCACGAAGATATGGGTTTGGATGACATTCCCCGACCTGATCCAGCACGTCTCTCGAAGATATACAGGTGTGGATGACATTTTGGCAGACATTTAAGAGATCTACTCACTGGTTGTGGTTACAGGAAGCTCGATTGGCATATCATTCCCGGTAAGCTGCCATTTACTCGGTCCGTCGCTATTATCAGCTCTAACACTAGCAGCCCTATGGTGCCTGTACTTCCTGACGTCGGCCATTCGATCCAACGTCGGTCTGGCCCTGACCATGAATGCCTCCGAGCATGACACTTTAACAGAGTATCTCGGTCTCACGCCTCACGACACTTCGCTTGGTCTGGCGCTTTACTATGTCGGCTACGTCGTTTTCGATGTGCCGTTCAACTTAGTGATGACTCGAATTGCTCCTCATGCCTGGATCTCCCGTGTTGTCACCACTATTGGCATTGTCGGCGCCTGCATGGCCGCCATGAAGGGGGCATGGAGTTTCATGTACGGCACCCATGTTGTGTTACTGCTGCAAATTTTGTTGACATTATATACAGTTTGCTGCGTCTGCTCTTGGGTATCATGACAGCCGGTCTGTGGCCCGGCATGGCGTACTACCTCACCCTCTGGTACCCTCCCCACAGATGTGCACAGCGCATTGGCTTCTACTTTACAGCCGCCCAGATATCAGCGGCGGTTGTCGGCCTTGTATTTGCCGGTTTCCAGTTCATGAATATGGATAGAGGCCTTACAGGCTTTGCATGGATGTTCCTTATCTACGGCCTCCTTACTATTGTCGTAGGAATTTCGCTTCTTTGGTGGCTCCCTGACCGTCCAAGTCTTGGACTGGAACCACGCGTTGGATGGCGCCGGCTCATTCCCAAGCAACGACCTGTTTTGGGCCAGGAAGATCTCAAGCTCCATTTTTCAGATATGAAAGCTACTTATGTCGCCCACGCATGGACCCTAAATGATCTTGCCAAAGTTCTGCTCGATATCAGACTCTATCCGCTCGTACTGATGTATTTCGGTGTCGTCGGTACCGGTATCGGTCTCCAGAACTTCGCGACCGTAATCATCAGGTCTATCAACTCCAGCTGGAGTTCTGTCGACTTGTCACTCTTGACAGCCCCTATCTGGATCTGCGACTTGATCGGTATTCTCCTTGTCACACCGCTCTCTGACAGGTTTCACAACCATCGAGCGATTTTCTTCGCCGGCCCTTCGCTCATCATCATCGCCGGCCTCATCGTCACAACATATGCTCCCACGGACTGGTCGCGATATGCGGGCCTGCTGATAACTGGTTTCGGCCTTGGTCCTACCGTACCCATATGCATGACCTGGACTGCCGAGATCTTCCAGCCTCGGCACGGCGAAGTTGGTACGGCCGTCGCCACGGCTGTGGTATCTGGCCTAGGAAACTTGGGATCCGTGACGACTACGTACGCTCTTTATAGCGGGTGGCCCGCGGATGCAAAGGACCGGTATAGAAACAGTAATATGGTCATGCTTGCCATGGTCGGAAACAGTATCTTGTTTGCCGTCGTGTGTTCGTTGTTGAGGCGTGCACTTGGTGATCCAATGACCAGAGAGCAACAGTGGGCACAGCAACATAGCTTACCGCCAAAAGACCAAGAGCGGGAAGACGATGCTCCTCAGCGGGCTGAGGATATGTACTTCTAGGGATGAATCGGAGAAGAAAAAATTGTACTCTAGATATTAATATTTTCATACGTATGATCAGCATTTAAATACCAATAACTGCATTAACTATAAATTTGATTATACATTTTCAAGTCCATAACATTTTAATAGTCGCGCATAGGAGTTTCTCTACAGGGTGTGTCTAAACCGTCGTGGTCAATTCGGAACTTTTGAATGCCTTCTCGTTGAAAACTACTTTTCCTGCGTTTGCGCTTGCGAGGGTACTCTGCTTCCGGCGAAAATGGACAACCGGAAAGTTGAGCCATGCCACCCTTCCAAGCATCATAGTGCA